>APFE031612638.1:310569-369180 GCA_000404065.3 Pinus taeda
GCCTCTAGTAGGTCACCTTCCAATACTCACTCCAAGATGTCATGGCTAAAGAATGAACATCCAATCACAAGGAAACAAGGGTTTCCTGTACAAGATGGGGGGAAGTGCAGAAGGCACAAGGGTCTTCAGACCTGATCAGGGGGAAAAAACTCAGTATAATAACCTTGCTCTATGCTCTCTCCTTCTTAGGCCTTCCCTTTGGCTTTTTATACCAACTCCAAAGTAGTTTTTTAGTTAGGAATTGGTTGGGGATAGTTGAGGCCATGGGCACTAACAGGTGATCAGTAGGTGAAACCCGCGATCTCCGCCCGAAAATAAGGAATTTTTATATTTTTTAAGTGTTTTAATACATATACGCGGGTTAGGTATGTATGAACCCGCGTATACACGCGTTTAACTCAGGGCAATGTCGCGTACAGGGAATAAAACATTGTTTTTTAGATATATGACCAGGTCTGGAAGGAGGGGTTGCCCTAGGCCATGGCTGAAGCATCACAAACCATACTGGTGAGATTTGGAGCTATAACAAAAAGTAATAGCTATTCGAATTGTTCCTATCTTATCCAGAAACATCTCAATGGAACAATTCGGTTTTCTGGATGGAAGGAAAATCCATGAAGCCATCGGTGTAGCTCAAGAGGTAATTCACAGTGTCAAACAAAAGAAAAAGAAGGGGGCGGTCCTTAAAATTGACCTTTCTAAGGCATATGACCGAATCAATTGGCTTTATCTCCAGTTGCTACTTACTCATTTGGGTTTTAATTACTCATTCATTAGCTGGATTATGGGTTGTATTTCAAATGTCAGTTTTTTTGTTTTGATCAATGGGGCTGCATCCCCTTTCTTCAAAAGCCAAAGGGGACTTAGGCAAGGGTGCCCATTATCCCCCCTCTTGTTCCTTCTTGTGGCAGAAGGGCTCAGCAGACTGATCCACAAAGCCAAAAGGGCGGAGAAGATAAAAGGTATTGAGGTAGCAATTAATATTTTCATCACTCATCTACTTTTTGTCGATGACATCTTGATTTTCTCTAATGGATCTCATAATGAATTAAAGGAGTTTAAAAGCATTATTGATCTATTTCTGAAAGCCATAGGAATGCAGATAAACTCAGGAAAATCTCAAGTTTGTGTGGCAGATTTTGATAGAAGAGACAACACCATGTTGACCAATCTTTTCCCTTTCCCCCTTCAGCCTCTGGATTCCTCTTTTAAATACTTGGGTTTTTGGTTAAAACCGGCAGCATACAAAAAAGAGGATTGGAAATGGCTTATAGCAAAGCTAGAAGCAAGAATCTCACATTGGAGCTTCAAATGGATTTCTAGAGCAGGCAGACTGACCCTTATAAAATCGGTCTTATTGGCCATTCCTGTCTACTGGGCAGCACTCACTTGGATCCCCAAAGGAGTTTTGGAGAAAATCAGAAGGTTGTGTTGCAGATTCTTATGGGCAGGATCAAAAGAAAACTCTGTCCTTCCTTGGGTGGCTTGGGACAAATTGGCTAGGCCCAAAGATTGGGGAGGCTGGGGAATAAAGAGACTCCCTGATTTCAGTCTTTCCTTGGCTGCAAAATCAGGGTGGAGATTAATTACGATGGAGAATCTCTGGACAAGGGTGGTCAAAAGGAAGTACATAGACCCTATGCCAATGGAAGACTGGATTTGAAGTCAGGAAAAGAAGATGAAACACTCCTCCGTCATCGGGAAGGCCACGGTGGAAGCATTCTCTGTGATTGAACAAGGTTTGGCTTGGAAAGTCGGGAATGGAAGTCATGTAAGAATTGGCAGGGATCCTTGGGTCGGGTGTAATGAAAATTTTTCCCTATCCCCTGCCCTCCTTAGACACCTAGACAGCAAAGGTATCTTCACATTAAATCAGGTGGAGAAATTGGGTCAATCCACGATATGGGGGCAGGCCTGGAAAAATGCAGTGGACCTTGGATTAAACATAAGATGGCATAATGAATGGGCTTCCTATATCAAAGAACTCAATCGCACAAATGTTAGGTTAAAATGTGACCAGGATGTTCTGATGTGGGCGCAAGGAAAAACAGGAGAATATTCCCCAAAAGATGGCTATACTTTCCTTATGGGAAAGAAAGGCTGGGCTCCCCCGGAGTGGTGGTCGAAAAATATATGGAAGTTAAAATGTGCATTAAAGACCAGGATTTTCTTATGGTGCATGCTTAGAAGGAAAATCCCGACCTGGGATATATTACAAGCCAGATTCTTCATTGGGCCTGGGAGATGCCCTCTTTGCAAGCTAGAAGGGGAATCTATAAATCATCTTTTTACTTGCTGTACTGTCTCAAAAAGGATATGGGAGGAGCTAGTAAGTTTGCTGAAATTAAAAGCCCAATGGGGATCTGAACCGTTGGAAGAAGCCTGGAACAAATGGTGGCATAATCACCCGGAGGGAAACTTAAGGAACCTTCCCCATATTTTCTTTTGGGGTGTATGGCTAGCTAGAAATAAAAGTGTTTTCCAAGATCAGGTCATTCCCTTATCCACTATTGCTTCAAATTGTGCTGCCATATACTCCTCTATTTCGCCCCCTGAGACTAAAAATTCTCAAAATCATGACAAGCCCATAAACATTCAGGAAGGCTCCCCTTGGGCTTTTTTTGACGGGGCATCACAACAAAACAGGGCTGGTGCTGGTCTATGCATCCACATAAATCATGAACATTCCTTAAAAGCTTCTATGGGTCTGGGTCCTGGTTCAAACAATTATGCAGAGTTGTCTGCTTTGCACCTCCTCATATGCTGGATATTACAAAGAAACATTTCGTCAATTCAAATTTTCGGAGACTCCTTGAATGTGGTTAAATGGGTTAATGGCAATGCATCATGTCAAAACCAGATTTTGAGGCTTCTCTTAGAAGATATTATGTCATTAAAATCTCGTTTTAATAATTTCTCCATATGCCATATTTACAAGGACAAAAATTCAGCAGCAGACCAGCTTTCTAAGGCTGGCCTACAACAAGATTTAGGCAGTTGGGCCACAGAGGAATTCAGACAGGGGCAGATTTCCACGTCTCAGCAGCCTCCTTTTGCTCCACCTCAATGAACGCGCTCATCGTTTCGGTTGCAAGGAAGTGCCTTTTTTCTTATCATGACATCAAGCAGACATTGTTTTCTTGGCACGCCTCTTTTTCTTTGCTCTCATAAGTTATAACAGACTCTTTTATATTTATATATCAGTTTTTGTACGAGGTTGTTTTCCTTCTCTGAAGGAGGCCTCACTCACGTCTGACATAAATATGTAAAAAGTTTTTATAACAAGGAGATATGCTCCAAAACAGACTTTTCTCTTGTTTTTTACAGGAGAAATAGGACGATTAATCCGTCCTCAAACAGTCTTTTGGACTGAAATTTTTTATGGTTTTTAAAATCCTCTCTCAGTTTTGGGAGATTGACTGAACAGTTTGCCTGTCATCGGGTCGTCAGGGTGCATATTTTGAAGTATGTAAAACTTTTTATCAGCTTAATAAAAAGTTTTCACTTTTTTTCTCGGGAAAAAAAAAGAACATTTTATTGAAATAATACTTCAAAGATATATATAATTTCATCTATATATATATATATATATATATATTATTATATTATTATATCCCAATTTTGAGTTTACCGGTGGAGGTATCAATTTTTTTAAGAATCAAACTTCTCTTATAACACTACAAAACTCAGCAAAATTCTATATTAAAAGTCAAATTTTATGTTAAAATCAAATTCTTCTAGATTAATCAACCATATTTTTTAATTAAATTCATTAATAATAGATTAATAATCAACCACTCAACTATAATTTTTAGTTAGATTCATTAATAATAGATTAATAATCAACCCTAATTTCTGTCTAGATTGATTAATAATAATAGACTTATCATCAACTATAAGGCTTACCTAAATTCTATATTAAAAGTCAAATTCTAGGCTTGTCGTCTTGTTCACCGTGATAGAATATTTTTTTTAAATGGACCGTTATTTATCAGGTTGCAACTCGGCATCGATAGAATGCTTTTCCCAAAAATCATTATTTAATCTATTATTAAATTCATTAATAATAGATTAATAATCAACCAATCAACCATATTTTTAGTTAGATTCATTAAGAATAGATTAGTAATCAACCATAATTTCTATCTAGATTCATTAATAATAATAGATTTATCATCAATTACAAGGCTAACCTAAATTCTATATTAAAAGTCAAATTCCAAGCTTGATGTCTTGTTCACCAAGATAGAATATTATTTATCAGGTTGCAACTCTCTTCTGCCACATGCATCGCATCGATAGAATGCTTTTCCCAAAAATCGTTATTTATCATGTTGCAATGCAAGTGCTTGAGGCAGGAAAGTCGTTTTCTTCAACCATCGGATACAGAATAGAAGGTACAATGGGAGCATCAAGGTTTTTTGAACAAGAGTGGGATCATATATTCAGTAACCTGCCGGATGTGGATTGGAATTGTAATACTGATAATAGTACTCCATGTACAACAGAACAGTTGGACGCACATTTGGATGCAGCCGAGTGGCCTTCATGGGATAATTTAATCATCAATGGATGCTCCCTTAATAATGCGTCGTTGCCAGCAGACTTGCAGACAATCGAAGAGTATTTAATGGATGAAGTGCTGCGAGATGACAATAATGACATGGAGCAAGACCTAATATCCAGTCCTACAAAAGATGCCATGACTGTCTTCCAATGCCCAATAGACAGTAGTGCAAAGCCACTCACTGTTGACCATCCTGCTGGGAATCAACTGGTTGAGACAAACAGCCGTAGCAACGATTCAAAATCAAAGGTGACAGACAATGCAGGCTCGTCCTCTGTGGATGTCAGTGATGGCAACCTCGAATACAACGGATTGAGGCTCTTACATCTCTTGACAGCATGCGCAGAGGAGATGCCGGAGGGAGGAGAAGATCTGGTGGAGGTCATCCTTTACAGGTTACGAGGCCTTGTTTCTTCCACGGGATCCACTATGGAGAGAGTCGCGTACTATAATGTCGATTCACTCACCCATCTCATGGAGCCCAATGATGAGACGAGTAACAACAATTTTTTGGGAGCTATGCAACTACTGCATGTAGCTTATCCCTACGTACGAATACCTCACTTCAGTGCTAACCAAAGCATTTTGGAAGCAGTAGCGGGCGCTGGCTGTGAGAATCCATATTATTGACTTCGATATCATGGAGGGCATCTGCTTCACTATAATGTCAATTCACTCGCCCATCCCATGGAGCCCAATGATGAGACGAGTAACAACAATTTTTTGGGAGCTCTGCAACTACTGCATGTAGCTTATCCCTACGTACGAATACCTCACTTCACTGCTAACCAAAGCATTTTGGAGGCAGTAGCGGGCGCTGGCTGTGAGAATCCATTTTATTGACTTCGATATCATGGAGGGCATGCAATGGCCGCCATTAATGGGGTCGTTGAAGAATATTGATGTTGCTCACTTGAAAATCACAACAATCAAATGGGCGGACGAGGAGAAAGAGGAGCAGAGTGTGGTGTACTGTGGGCATACTGGGAGAAGGTTGTTGGAGTACGCAACCTCTGCGGGGATCCCATTTTCGTTTCAAGAAATAGATTTGGAAGGGCTGAAGGACATCCCATTGTCCGAAGAGGGGGAGATGGTAGTAGTGAACTGTATGTGGCAATTGCCTCACGTGCTTAATCTCAGAAATAAATCACACTTACTGCAATTCCTCGTTGGCGCGCGATGCCTGAATCCAGTGGCTGTTACACTCGCGACGGGTTCTCATGGCACCCAGACTGGCACTGCTAACTTCCTTGAGAGCTTCGTTTGTGGCTTGGAGGAGCTGTACGCCATTTTCGACTCGGTTGAAGCTGGACTGCCGCAACATGAACTTGCAAGTGCGATGGTGCAGCACATATTCTTTTGGCCAGCCATGTCGAAGAGAATTATCAGTAGTATGCGTGGAGATCATAGCACCGCGGATATCACAGAATCCAACTTTGTTGACCTTCTTTTCAATTGTGGCTATGAGGAAGGAAGTATAAGTAATGAGAACATGATTTATGCAAAATATATTCTGTTGTTGAGCAGCGCTAGTGGATGTTACGAAGTACAAATGGTGGGTGATCATCGACGGGTTCTGAAATGGGGTTCCACCCTTTTTGTCACACCCCCAAGCCTATGGTGGTCTTTCAACCATGCCAGTGAGGTGCTGCACCACCGAACACTTCCTTTTTAAAAATACTCATGCACATGGACTACGCCTAAATTCACCTTCGCATTACTTAGCTTATGTTTCGCAACCAAGTAAACATACATTTATCCTTTATACTTAATGAAGCCCATACTCATTCATTATCCATCGCGATTAAATAACAAGAACATCAACAATTGTAACAAGTATAAAGGGGAGGGGAAACTCCCCGTAATGTGAGTATGCCCAACAGTTTATTAAGAATATCAGTTTTACAATACAAGTGTGCTTGGCAAACTCCAAGCCAACACTTAACCAAATTTACAACCGAGGCATAGAATTGCCTTTACAACATTTGTGCACTCTTACACGGTAGAAAGGTGCTCACCCAAACCACCTGCAACACTACCTCAAGCCTGGCACAAATCCGTACATTCAACATCCACTCATGGCACACCTGCCAACACTTCGCCTTTTCCCAAGTACTACCTCCACTGTGCAGTAAAGACCAACAGTGCACATGAGTTATGTGCAATTCCCTTGTCCTCTATGTGCACTGCGGTTCTGCACCTTATGCAGAGTTGTGTGAAGATCGAATGCGTCCAAATGCCATTTCAACGCATCCAATATATATGTTTTCCAACGCGTTTGTCCATGGGCGGTGGCACTCCAGCCGACCCCCAAAATATTTATCAACGCACCCACACCATATGCTATTTTCCCGTCAGCTTTGCCATGTGCAAGAACACTCCGACTTGGCGTATAAAGGTTCGTTCACCTGCTGTCCATCCGTTCAACCACAGGTCAATCATTCTGCGTGCCTGCCCATTCGTTCAACGCTCGCCCTCGTCCAACGTTCCACCCGTTCGTTCAGTCGTTCAGCTCGCGCTCGCTCGTGTTGCCTCACATTCACCTGCGTGCCCTCACCCGTTTGTCCACTGGTTGGTCGCATCGGCTGTCGCATCGTCACACGCCAACGCGCTCATCGTACGCCCATCGTGCGCGTGCGCCGAGTCGCCTGGCGCCCGCCCATCACACAAACCATAGGGCGTTACATCTTCCTCCACCTAAAGTCATTGTCGTCCTCGACAACATCCCGAAGCAACAATCCATGATGTCAACTCCTCTACATATGGCAAACATCCCTGTAACATATGTAGGACTCATCTCCACCATGTCTCATCTAAGTGACCAACTGTCACCAAGATAGTCCATACTAATGTATGTCAACGATGTCCATGATCTTAGACCACCTGCCACAATATCTCCATGCTTCTTTCCACCATGGAAGGCTGGCCCTTCCAACTCAAGCTACTTGTCCACTGCAACAATGTGTCAACCCCATCATATGCATCAACTCCATCATGTGCAAATTTCCCATGATATGTCAACAAGTGTTAACACACCTCAACCATGTGCCAACATCTCATCTCAACAATCGGAAATCCTCTCAATCCATGACAATCAACCATCATGTTACAATTTCCACATGCTGCTCCATTGTGGAAGGCTAGTCCCTCCATCTCAAGCTACATGCTCACTGCAACATGTAGTGTCGAACTCATCATGTGTTGTTCCCATGTGAACCTGCTGCCATGATACTCCAACACAATGCTAACACATTATGTACATGCTAGCCCCCATGCTTGAACTAGTCGGATGGCCAGTCCAACTGTCGTGATCAACCCATGAGAATGCACATCCTCATGCCACCATCAGTTTTTCCTCAAAGAATCCCTGTCACATCCTGAGCTCGATCAAGAATCCATCCTCATAATTAAACCATGCTCAGGTCCATGAAGTAGTCCTCATCTCATCTGCAACATGTCCATGATGTTTGGTGTCAATGTGCTATATGAAATTAGCCACATCAATCCCAACATCATCCATAAGTGTGCCTCCTCCATATGAAGAAACCATCTCACCAATCTCCAACCTTCGGTTTGCCATATCCATGTCCATGAAGCTCCCTCCATCACATCTGCAATGTGTCACCCCTCAAGTCTGCCAAGTGCTCTAAGAGAACACCTCTCTCCATCAAGTCAAGTGCCTCAAGAGAACACCTTCTCATGTATCCATGTGCTGCCCATGATCAAAGATCAATCAGCTCCCATGTGTAAAAGTAGTTGAGTCTCGGCTCAACCCATGCCCAAGTGTAGCCACCAAGGCATCATCGTCGTAACTCCATCACCTCAAAGTGTCCCATATCGATCCTCCACATCAAGTCACTCTTTCAAGCCATGCCCATACATGTACTTTGAATGTATGCACCCCATCCTGCATCAAAGTCTCTGACCTCAGCTCCTCAATGCATCAGATCCTCTAAGTCCACCATATATGAAGTCCCCAAAAGTCACAACGATCCCATGTCATCATGAGCTCCATAAGTCATCCTCAACCAACATCTCAGCAAGCATACAAGTCTCCACCCTAAGGTCTCTGCAAGATGCCTAAGCTCTCCATGTAGTAAGAATGCCCCATAGTCTGCTCACAACTCCATCCAAGTCCATGGCTTGGTTGCACAAGAGTGTACAACCTTCCCATAGGCTCATAAGTATAAGTCTCCATGTCACACTAGCACATCCATCTGCACAACATCCATGCCTTGGTACACCTCATTGGATTCCCATAAGTGACACCTCTACAAGTGCACCCACAATATTTCCCTGCATAAGACTGGCATGCTCCATGTCTCCAACCTGATGTCCATGACTAAGTTGCCATGTAGTCCAACCAAGTAGACCCATCACAACAATCGGTCATCCCTATCCAAGCTGCAATCTTTGGTCTAGTGAACTCGGTCACCCAACCATATCATCATCACACGAGTCTCTCCATCATAGCTCCTCTACGAAAGGTACCACTAAGACTTGCTCTTGGTCTTAGCCATGAGAAGTCCACCCAAGCAACTCAAGTGTGTGTGCCCTTCAATCTGTCCATGAGTCATGCCGGGCACTTAGCCATGTGGCTAAAGCATGGCTCATTCCCCCACAACGATCATAAAGTTCCACCCTTGTCACGGGCCTTTGTAGCTTCTCCCACAAGGTCACAAACAACCCCAACAAGTCCTGCAACAATCAACAACCCTTGCTTCTCCATACAAGGTCTCATCATGAACACCCATGGTAAGATGCTCCCTAGCATCGGCAAACTGGCTTTACCCTTCCCTGCACATGGTCCATCTACCAAATGCTCAAATGAAACACATGTATCACTAGTACTTACATCATCATGAGGTTCCTCCATGAGAGTACCCTCATCCATACATGTCTGCAAACTGCACGATCCTGGTCTAACTTGATCAATCTCAAGTTCATCCTCGGTCACGGTCATGTCTGCAACATCATCAGTCATCACGACTTCCTCTTCCTTGGTAGTACAATATGCAACTTCAACTTGCCCCATTGTCCAACCAAGTTGAAGAAGCTCATCTTCAACATTATTTTCCAAGACTGCAAGCTCTTCTTGAATCCGGGGATTCTCCTTTTTCAATCGCTTCAACAAAAGGGCCTTGAACCTTATAATATTCTCTTTGAAAGAGGAGGTAGATGAGGATATTTTAGCCATGGCCCAGAGAGAATCACATAATAGATTACAAATTGAAACAACGTGTATCACAGAAGCAAAAAGGTTGTGGAAATTAACTGAAAATAAAGGAAGGTTGATCTGAATAAAGGTGAGCTATATTGACCATAAGTATGACATATTTAGTAAAACCTCAAGTCTAAAAGGAACGAGAATAGTTATAAATGAAGATCTCATTCCAGAAGATCAAGCAGAATTAAAAAAGGAGGTTCAAAACGTAAAAGAAGCTAGGAAGAAAGGAAAATGGGCAATAATCAGAAATAGAAAAGTTGTTATTCGAGAAAGAAACCAAAAAGATAGTAATAAATAGCAATTCAACATGCTCCGGATCCTTTCTTGGAATATTCAGGGCTTTCCAAGGAACAAAGGCCCCAAGCTAAGTTGGATCTCGAATGATGTTGATATTATATTGCTCGTTGAAACTTGGGAGCGTGAAGTATCTAAAGTCCCTAACATAGATGGCTTTGCACTATGGTCTACATAGAACAAGCGATCCTCCTATAGAGGTATTGGGGGTATAGCTTGTTACATTAAGAAGAACATATCCCCCCATGCTAGGATTTATAAAAATGACCCTTAAAACCAATATAGTCATATAGAGATTATTGACATTAACAATAAAAAGATCGACATAGCAATCTGTTATTCCCCCCCAATCAATTGTAACTTTTATAAGAAAAAGAATCTAGATAAAAATAGTCCTTACAATGTTTTAGAGAATGATATTTCTAGACTAAGGAATGAAGGTAATATCATTTTAATGGATGAATTTAATGCTCGAACTTCAAGCAACCAAGTTATTGTTCTAAGCAATCATTCCAACCCTAATCATCTTTGGCTAGACGATGACCTTACTCTGGCTAGTTGGTACAAAAGGAGCTCTAAAGACCTTGGGAAGAATTTGTTTGGGTCGGAGATAGTCAAGCTTTGTACTGCTCACGATCTCATAATTTGCAACGGTCTAAGGAAGTGGCCCAATTCTAGCCAGATAACTTGCATCCATGGGCTTGGTAGTAGCGTGGTAAACTATGTTATCTCCGATCTCCCTTTATGCAATGAAATAATACATTTTGACATCTTAAACGACCACGAGCATGACTCTGATCATAGACGACTTTCATCCATGGGCTTGGTAGTAGCATGGTAGACTATGTTATTTCTGATCTCCCTTTATACTGTAACAAAATAATACATTTTGACATCTTAAAAGACCACGAGCATGACTCTAATCATAGGCATTTACTTATAACTCTCAATTTTGTCATGCACAGAGATCCCATGGAAGATAATCCTTATAGCCAAAAGAACTTAATATTTGATATAAATAAAAACGATCTCTTTCTAAATGAGTTAAAAACTAATTTTCTTCATTTATCTAGTATAGAAAACATAGAAGACCTCTATCATAACTTTACTACAACCCTCTCATATTCTATTAACAAGTTCTCAATTGAAGTTTCAAGTAATAAAAGAAATAGCAAAACCAACCCATGGTATGAAAAAGATTGTAAAAGTGCAAGGAGAGCAATTAACGAAGCTGTTGATGAATCCCTTAAAATTAACAAGATAAAAATATTCAAAGCCCTAACTAAAAGGAAAAAAAGACAAAATATTCATAAAATACAAGAGAATCACTTATACCTCTCTAAGGTAGCTCCTAAGAAATTCTAGAGGTAGATTCTAACTAGGAAAACTAAAGATAACAATAAAATTGCTTTACACGACTCGAACTCCTACCTTAAAATGTTTTATGAATCTCCAAATGTCGTGGATAACTTTGAAACCCTGATCACAATGAAATACATCTTCTCATTAGAAGACATTGGTTTTGGGGTTAAACACCCAGCAAATGGGAAAGCTAAGGACATTTAAGGTTACCATACAGAAATTTTAAAAATTGGAGGTCATGTCCTCATCCCTCACATCCACAAGCTTTTCAATCAAGTGGTCAAGCAAGGATTCCCTAAACCATGGAATCGGAGCCTCATTATCCCTATTTGTAAAAGTGGGGATACAAATAACCCCTCTAATTATTAGACAATTATGATCACCCCTCTCTTAGCCAAGTTATACGGTATTGTTTTGGAAAAGAAGTTGAGCATATGGCTTGAAAGTGAAGGTAAGTGGCCTAAATCCAATTGGGGTTTAGAAGGTAGCACTCAACAATGGACGACCTCGTTATGCTTAGGATCATTGTGGAGGAATTCCACAATGATAAATCCAATCTCTTTTGTTGCTTTGTGGACTTTATAAAGGCTTTCGATATGGTTCCTAGAAACAACCTGTGGAATAGATTAGAAGAGCTAAGGGTTCCTTTCGAGTTGAAAGCTATCACTATAAGGTTATAAGATAATGTAATTGCCAATTTAAAGAGCAATGAGGGGTGTTCAAAAGATATTAAGTGTAATATTGGAGTTAAACAAGGTTGCCCCCTCTCCCCTACCCTATTTTGAATTTGCATCGACAAGCTAGAAGGTTGTTTAGAGGAAGTAGGTTGTGCTGGCATGATCTTAGCTGGGATAGTCATCATCCTTCTTCTCTATGCTGATGATATTGTTCTTCTCACAAGGTTCCCATCTGATCTTAATAAGAAACTTAGAATTCTTAAGGATTTCTTCTCTACCATGGTTATGACTGTTAACACTGACAAAACAAAAGTTATGATTATCAAATCCAAGAAGGACACTTACGCTAATTTTATGTATGAAAATAATAACTTGTAGGAAGTGTCTTCTTACAAGTACCTAGGAATTGATATTCGTCACAAGCTCAACTGGAACTATATCATTGACAAAAGTATTAATGGGGGGTGGAAAGCTTATTTTGGTCTTGAAAATAATTGTAGAACAACAAACCTCGTAATGTGAGATAGAAAGAAGTTCCTCTTTGAAACTTTAGTCACTCTTGTTATCTTATATGGATGTGAGGTTTGGGGTTGCAGCATCTCTAGAGAATCTTGGAGAAATATTGAAAAAATCTAGAAGCGTTTTACAACGTACAATCTCAAAATTAAAAGCAATACACCTTATCCTATTATGTTTATAGAAGTGGTTCTTTCTCCTATCAAGAGCCTAGCTTTGACTAGGCTTCTGTTGTACAATCACAAACTCAATAACATAGGACCATAGACTTCCTAAGCTAGCTTTAAATTCCAGCCAAAACCACCTAAGGCTCAAATGAGGTTGGTATAAAGACACCAGGGACTGGTTAAACCATTGGGAGATTGATGAGAATGTTCCATTTCAAAACATTAATAGCATTAAAAATATCGTTACTTCTAAGTTCAAAGAAAAAAATGTGATGTGAGAAATATTTAGCAGCTAAAAGAAAATTAAGATATTATAATGAGGTCATCAACCCCACCTTAGAAGATCAAAAGTATCTCTCTGTTTTAACTACCTCAAAGAAGAAAATTAATATAGTCAATATTAGAACAAACTCTCATGAGCTTCACAGTGAAATTGGTCGTTGGGCAGTTCCTAAAACACCATGGATGGAAATGAACTTCCATCTCTATGAGAATATGAACATCGAGGATTAAAATAACTTCTTCTTAGAGTGCCCCACATACAACCACATTAGATCTCAGTTTCATAATCTTTGTTTCAATACTAACCTTCCTAGCCTTTTATGATGTCAAAATTATAGTGAGTTTGGGAGGTTTCTCTCAAAGATTTTTTAGCATGGGAATACAATCTTAAATCAAACTAAATAATTCATTTCTTTAGGTCCGATAGACCAAAGTTTGGTGTTAGTGGATGTTAACCATCATCATCATCATCATCATCATCATCATAAAAGTTCTATTTTTAAATTATTTAATTTACATAAATTAAGGATTTGTTTAGTAGCATTTAAATTTAAAAAGAAAAAAAATACAATTTGGGAGATGTCTAATTCCTTCCATGTTTAATATGGAGTTAACACATGGTTCATATCAATGAGAAATATGCCTATTTTAACAAACTTGGTTTTATTCTTAACTTGAGTCAATATAGAGAGATAATTTTGATTTTATAGATGGGTGTTGATCACTTCCTTATAATGTTTTAGCTTTATTTTTCCCTCAATTCTATTACCTGCTTAATCCTATGGGTTGAAATTTGGTTAGTTCTAAATAAAACCATTATAAAACATCAATAACTCGGTCTCATTAGGTTCACTCAATTAATTGTTGATACTACCACATAGAACAAAGAAAATGTTGTAAAATATTTCATGTTCATCCATAAATAAATTTAATTTCATAACATAATTTTATATCAAACTTTAAAAGAAGATAAAGTAATTGAATGTAAACAAAATCTTATATTTTCACTTTATACTAAAAATATTTCAATATAGTACTTAAATAAACTATTTGGCACAAATATTTAGGAGATACGGCCGGAAGAGAAACGTCAAGGCTTCGGGGAGTAGAGCAGCTGCGGGAGGTATGCGGGGTCGAAGAAAGAGGAAGAATGCAGGCGACAGAGGGGAGAACTCCAAGCAGGAATCAACTACCCGGAAAAAAGAAAGAAGATCGATCGAATAGAGAATTCGCCAAGCTGAGAGAGCTTACCAGCAGAACACAAACCCTGCGGTTAGAAGAATCATACGGCACCTAGAGGACGAGTCTTTACAAGGCCAATCGGACGAAGAAATGGAGGATTGGGAATTCTTATTGCAGGACCTAGGTAACATGAGAGGCCGAATGTCTCTGTTCAAGCAATTGCTCCACATGTATTGGGTGATAAAAAGGTTATTGGCAAAATCTCTTGAGCAAGTTGCTACGGAAATGGCGGAAATAGCGCAGGGAGGTCCAGAGATGCGTAGGGAACTGAGGTTCATCCACATTGCTCTAGAAACACAAGAGGAGAAACTGGAGGAATTACATCAGCTTCTGAAGGGAGATCACCAGGGCGCAGATGCTGAAGCAAACCAACAACCTGCAACTAAAGATGTCTGAGTTCAGATATGTATAGGAAAATATATAATTTTGCTAATAATAGTTTCATGCATGTTCTACATAAAGAGAATACTCCTATGTAGATTAGTAGGATTAGAAGTAATCGGGACTGTTTAGTCTATCTTGCTAAGATTTTCAGACTCTGGGCTCTTTATTTTTGGTCGGCTCTTAAAAACTTTAGATGGTTTAATACTCAGTTTCCCCATGCGGGCGAGTTATTTTGATTTGGATCGATGTACTGCTTTATTTTCTATAAAGTAATAGTAGGAGTCCCACCTCAGCTTACAAAAAAAAAAAAAAAACTATTTGGCACAAATATAAGAATAAGAGAACCTTAGCTCATTCTTCTCATATTTGTGGAAGGTGCTTCTTCCACTAACTACATTCAATGATTGGATTTTCAAGTCAAAAATGGAAATGGAGGATAATTCAAGAAATTTAATTTGGCATCACAAAATAATGTGGAAAGGGTGACTACGGATTATTAGGAATACTGAATCCCTTCTTGTCACCCTCACCATTCCCCACTCATGATATCTTGTTACCTATAAGTGTTTAGTCCTCAATCAATTGTTGATATTTTGTTATTAGTTGAAGGATATACTATTTACAACATGAACATGTCCCTATCATAAGACATCATTTTTAATTATCCATTCTAAAATTAAAATAATTGAATTATTATAACTAATTACATATTTAATAAAAGGGGTAAAAATGGGGACATTACACTATATAGGAATAAAATCATCCATTACTATTATCTTACTTACCAAGCATCTCCAAACTACAATAGGTCAACAACACCATTACAGCTTGGTTCAAAATTTTATGAACTCTAAAAGATAATCTATTAATGGATCAAAGTAAAATGAAGCAATAGATTATTCATCATCATTTTGAATGGAATTTTGAAGAAGGGGATTTATTTTTCCTTTTTCTACAAGTGTGGAAATATACCACCCTAAAATATGACCACCACCATAAGCTTGCTACAAGATTTTATGGTCCCTATAGGACCCTTAAGTATATTGGATAAGTTCCTTATAAATTAGAACTTTTGAGCCACACTCAAATCCATCACATCTTCCATGTCTCCTACTTGAAGAAAGTGCTTGTACCTAATTTCCACGCTCAAACAAGACTTCTTGAACTAGATGAATAAGGTTTCATTTAGTTATATCTTGAAGTTATCCTTGAAAAACAACAGAATCATAATTTCATGTGCTATATACATGAATTCCTAATTTACAATGGAAGGATACACAGATAGATGATGCCACATAGCATTCATTAGCCATTCTACAACAGTTCCCTCATCTTGACCTTGAGAACAATGTTGGTTATTTAGGAGGGGTGGAATGTAGGGTCCTAACCTCCAAAAATACCTAAGTAGATGGATAACTTAATATGTATTTCCATATGCTTAAGCCATCATTAGTAAATAAGGCACATGTAGTGGTGTGAATATAATTATTGTAAGAAGGCTTATTAGAAGGATTCACCTGCTAGAAATTCACTTCTTTATAATGTACCTAGAAGGTAGAAAGTACTATAAAAAGATGTATAAGAATTACAAAAGATGTCTCTTGAAATCATTTTAATCAAATCTCTCCTTTATTGGAGGTTTCCCCCTCTAAGAGGCAAGTTAACATTTCTTCCATATCAATAGAGGTAAAATATCATGGCTCATATCATTTATTATGCTTGCAAATATATTTATTTCAATAATCGATTTGAGTAATGTCTATGATTTATTCTTCGAATATTTCTAATTGGAATATTTCATCTTATTTTGGTTAAGGAATCCAACATTAGATCTCTTATGATTCAAATATGGTTACTAAAGCAATGTTAGGGAAATCAACTCTTTCAAAGAGTACACTAACAATGATGATTCCTTGAGCCATAAAGGACGAAATCATCCATCTCAAAACTTCATTTTACCATGTGATGTGACTTCTCAAATTGGAAGTTGATCTATGGGTAAAGAAATCCACTCATGTAGGCACATAGGACCTAGAGAAAAATGAGGGGAACAACTCCTTTAGATAGTATACTTACGATGATCATTGGTAAAGCGAAAAGGGAGGTAAGCATCCATTTCAAGACTTCATTTCACCATGTGGTGTGTGTCCTTAGCTAGGAAGTTGATATATGGGTGATGAAATCCACTTCTTTAAGCATATGGAAACTAGAAAAAATGGGGGAGAACATTTTTAACATTCGTTAATGTTTTTATGCATGGAGAGAACATGAGAAACATGCATTAAATCTCACATGAACTAACATTGGTCATTGTTAGTTTTTGTAGTATCAGAGGTGTTGTAGTCTTGAAACTTTGTGGAGAGGCTAAAAAAAGGAGTTCTCCATTACCCAGACATCGTTTCTAGAAATTCCACCTAGAAGTGTCTCAACTAGATTATTAGCCTAATTTTTAATATTTCCTAAGTCTAAACTTAGGAAAATGGGTTAATTAATCAATATTAATTGAGAAAGGCGTGAATCATCTCGAAACTTGCACAGATCAACTAGGAAATAATATTATCCCTTGATTAAGTTTTAATCTTGGCCATTGGAGTCCTCATAGAATATTATAAGAAGAATTCGATGGGTAGATGGAGAACACACACTTGAGATAAATTTCCTTGGGCTGTTCGATTTTCAAGAGAGCAGCAGTAGTCTCTAGAAATGTTTGAGCCAAAGATGGAAGCAAAGGGGTAGGGAGAATGTGTTTGGAGGAAGAGATTCTAGTTTCAGAGAGAAGCTTGTAGAGAGGCATAAATAGCCACAGAGAGGATGACATAGAGGTTACGCAAAAGTCTCTATCGACAATTCGATCTTGCTGGAGAGAAGTTGGTTTTTAGTTCTAGAGGTCGGGAAGATTATCTAGAGTGTCAGAGAGACAATTTCTCAGTCAGCAGCAAACAAGATGACTTGAGGTGAATATGTTTCAGGCAGTGTGTATTTCAGTTTTGCGCTAGCGTGACACAAGGTCTGTGTAGTCTAGTTTGGATAGCTCACTTGGAGTTGGCAGTTAGAGCCTGAATTGCTTATGGGGTGAAAAAAATCTTCACTATATTTTTTCCAATATTTTCCCTTGTAGGATTGCCATATTTTGGATCCAATTGTACCAATAATTTCTCACTATGCTTAATAAAAAAAACCCTCATTTGATGCACTAGTTTTTCCATGTTGGGTTTTTCTGGGGACTTTTGTCCAAAAATAACTATGTCATATTTTTGTGTGTGTTTGCAAGTATTTTCTCAAATTCTAGTTTATCTTCCATGGTACTTATATTTGTGAAGTTTGTAGTGTGATTTATTCGATATTTTCCATAGAAAATAAAATTTTAATTAATTTACAGTTAGAAGAATTAATTCCAGTTGCTGCAATAGGATTTTAGTGGTGAAATTTTCACATGGTATCAAAGCAATTTTGATCAAAAAAGGAATCTCAAAAGTAGAAGTAGAAATTATTTGTTCAAAGGGAGTAGTAGGATGAATTTTTGGGGTTGCGAAGATCTTAAGTCAAGTAGTATGAATTGTTGGGCAGTTTGATTATTCCATGCAAGTTGGAAGAAAATTTTGGCTTGCCAGAAAGTGTGATTCCAATGGTAGAGAGAGCAGCAGTCTAGTATTTTCATTGGGTAGATTCCTTGTTTGGGCGGAGAAGGTTTTGCAGCAGTTTCTAAAGAGAAATGGACACCAAGTGGAAGAGAAAGAGCACACACATGGGGAAATTTCTTTCAAAGGATTTCTAGTTGAGAAATCTGATTTTCCCAGTTGCATTTGACACTTGTTGGAGGAAATTTTTCTCACTCTAGAAGGGAGTGCGAATAGAAAATTCAGAAGCCAAGCATAGGAAGAGGGAGATATGTGATCAGATTTAGATATGGCCACAATTGGGCTGAAATATCAGGATAAGTTAGAGGTAGCCTCCAACTTTTTCATTTGGAAGGCCAAGATGCATTCCTGCTAGAGGAATTTGGTATAAAGACCTATGTAGAGAATGTTGTTGCAAGACCCCACGATGCAAATCAGTTGAAGGAGTATAAGAAAGAGATGGAAAAGGTAAAGTGGATGACCTTGGATGGATTTTGGGACCATATAGTATCGCATATATTTGGCAAGAACACTACCAAGGAGATGTGGGATGCTCTCGACAAGCTATATCACAATACTTTTTAGTGAAAGATATTCTTGCAGGAAAATATGAGAAATATTAGGATGCATAAGGGGGAAGGCATAGAACCATTCCTCACCAAAATTCAGGAAGTAAATGATCATATTACAGTCATTGGGGAGGTGCCTCCACTGATAAAGCTTGTGTGTTTGGCATTGAAAAGCATCTCACAGGAGTGGAAATTATTTTTCCAATGTATCTTGAGTCGAGACAACTTTACCAAGTGGGACATGATGTGGTCAAATCTATAAAAGGAGGAGATGAGGCGAGCTCTAGTAAAGAGCACCATTAGTGGAAGCAAGTAAGGGCACAAAGGGTGAGAAGGAAGAGGAGAATGTGGCCTTGGCATCAAAGGGTCCTAGTCAAGGACAGGGGGAGAAGAAGGAAATGAAGGACCTATCTAAGGTCAACTACTTCAACTATGGCGAATTTGGCCATTATAGTACTCAGTGTCCTCTTAAGAAGAAGGACAAGCAGAAGAAGAAAGACCAGGTGGTAGCGTCTATAGAGATAGATAAGCTACCCTCAAGGTTGGAGGAATGTTTTTCCATGTTTGCAGCTATATCTCTAGGAGTGAGGTGGGACAATATGGAGTTATAGTCCCAGAGTAGTGCAAAAGATTAGGCAGGATCCATTGAGATGTGTTCCTCATGGATCATCACCTTTGCTATGGGGTGCCACAATATTCAATAGTAGGAGGATCAATGTTAGTTGATGTAGTCAGATTTTAGAATGATATTTGCATACTAGTTCGAGTCAGGTGTTGAGGAGCACAGAGCAGTGTTGATAGTAGAGTAGGAGGCTCAATAGAAGAGTCAACAGAAACGTAGATTCCTTTGTGGATAGTGTAGAAGTTAGGAGTAGTCAAATGCTTAGGAGACAGATGCAACACAAAGACACAGTTGATTCAATATTTCAGATGCTTCTCAGTTGTAGTAGCAACAACAATAGATGAGAGGGAGTTGCAGTGCTGATGCAGAGTTGGAAGCGGTGTACCAATGTCAAAAATAACACATATGCAACACTAGAGTTGTGTAGTAGTTGGTGGGCAGTGGCAATCAGTCACAGTGGCCAAACATCAACAACATACAAAGTATGATATAGAGACAGGGTGTTGTAGCAATAGTGCAGAGAAAGAACACCTTCCCCGCTAAGAGGGAGTGTTAGGTTTTGTAGCATAATATTTGTTCTAGTATCGAAACTTTGCAGAGGGGCTAAAACATAGGAGTTCTCCATAACCCAAAAATTGTTTATGAAAATTGCACCTAGAAGGGTTTCAATTAGATTATTAGCCTATTTTTTAATATATCCTAAGTCTAAACTTAGGAAAAGGGGTTAATTAATTATTATTAATTGAGAAAGGTGTGAATAATCTAAAAACTCACACGGATTGACTAGGAAATCATCTTAGCCTTTGATTAAGTTTTAATCTTGGTTGTTGGATTCCCAACAAAAGTTTATAAGAAGAATTCGATGGGTAGATGGAGAACACACACATGAGATCAATTTCCTTGGGAAGTTCAATTTTCTGGAGAGTAGTAGTTGTCGGAAGAGTTGGAGCTAGAGGAGGAAGCATAGGGGCAGGGATAGTGAGTCTAGAGGAAGACCTAATTCTGGAGAGTAGCTTGCAGAGAGGCAGAAATAGCCATAGAGAGGCTCACACAGGGGTTGCACAGAAGTCTCTAGAGGCAATTCGATTTGTTTAGAGAGAAGCTAGTTTTCAGTGCCATAGGTTGGTAAGATTTTTCAGAGTGTCAAAGAGACAGTTTATAAGTCAGGAGCAGATTGGATGACTTCAGAAGTATATTTTATAGGCACTGTGTATTAAAATTTTATACTAGGGTGACACAATGTCTATGAGGACTAGTTTGGATGGCTCAGTTAGAACTAGAAGTTAGAGCCCGGATTACTTGTGTGGTGAGGAAAATTACTCACTAGATTTTTGTGAGTATTTTTCTCTATAGGATTTCCAGATTTCAGCATTCATTTGCACTCAAAATTTCTCACTACTAGTTAATAATAAAAACCCTCAGTTGTTGCAACAATTTTCCCAAGTTGGGTTTTTCTAGAGACTTTTTTCCAAAAATAATTGTCATATTTTTGCATGCGTATGCCAGTATTTTCTCAGGTTCCAGTTTATCTTCCGCAATTTTTATTTATGAAGTAGTGTGATTTATTCAATAATTGTCGTAGCAAATAAACTATTAATCAATTTAGAGTTAGAAGAATTAATTCCAGATGTTGCAATAAGATTTCAGTGGTGAAATTTTCACAGTCATATCAAACATCTTGTAAATGGATGGGACTCTCAAGGACAACCTATTGTCACCCAATCACATCAACTTTAACCATGACTATGTCTCTTGAATGTTATCTCAAGTTCATCTAATGACATTATGGGATGATGACACAACCATAATTTGGAGCTTTTTGCATATATGCTTTATATTTTGGAGTGTTCCTACCTTCAAGTAAGACCTATATCAACCTTTGGGTTCCTTTTCTATTTTTTTTCTTTTTTAATTCAATTCGGATCTAAAGACAATCAAAGGGATTTGTTCAAGTTTCTTAGTTTAATTTTTTTTTGTAATTTGGACTCTGTATCACAACATTGATCCTCATTCCTTGAATCTAGCTCATGGGAAGGTGCTCTCTAGCCTTTGGTTTATTTTTTCCTTGAAAAACAAGAGAATCATAATTTCATGTGCTATATCCATGAATTCCTAATTTACAATGGAAGGATACACAGATAGATGATGCCACATAGCATTCATTAGCCATTCTACAACAGCTTCCTCATCTTGACCTTGAAAATAATGTTGGTTATTTAGGGCGGGTGGAACGTAGGCTCCTAACCTCCAAAAATACCTAAGTAGATGGATAAGTTAATATGTATTTCCATATGCCAAAGCCATCATTAGTAAGTAAGGCACATGTACTGGTGTGAATATAATTATTGTAAGAAGGCTTATTAGAAGGATTCACCTGCTAGAAAATCACTTCTTTATAATGTACCTAGAAGGTAGAAAGTACTATAAAAAGATGTATAAGAATTACAAAAGATGTCTCTTGAAATCATTTTAATAAAATCTCTCCTTTATTGGAGGTTTCCCCCTCTAAGAGGCAAGTTAACATTTCTTCCATATCAATAAAGGTAACATATCATGGCTCATATCATTTATTATGCTTGCAAATATATTTGTTTCAATAATCGATTTGAGTAATGTCTATGATTTATTCTTCGAATATTTCTAATTGGAATATTTCATCTTATATTGGTTAAGGAATCCAACATTAGATCTCTGATGATTCCAATATGGTCACTAAAGCAATGTTAGGGAAATCAACTCTTTCAAAGAATACACTAACAACGATGATTCCTTGAGCCATAAAGGAGGAAATCATCCATCTCAAAACTTCATTTTACCATGTGATGTGACTTCTCAAATTGGAAGTTGATCTATGGGTAAAGAAATCCACTCCTCTAGGCACATAGGACCTAGAGAAAAATGAGGGGAACAACTCCTTTAGATAGTATACTTACGATGATCATTGGTAAAGCGAAAAGGGAGGTAAGCATCCATTTCAAGACTTCATTTCACCATGTGATGTGTGTCCTTAGCTAGGAAGTTGATATATGGGTGATGAAATCCACTTCTTTAAGCATATGGAAACTAGAAAAAATGGGGGAGAACATTTTGTAACATTCGTTAATGTTTTTACGCATGGAGAGAACATGAGAAACATGCATTAAATCTCACATGAACTAACATTGGTCATTGTTAGTTTTTGTAGTATCAGAGGTGTTGTAGTCTTGAAACTTTGTGGAGAGGCTAAAAAAAGGATTTCTCCATTACCCAGACATCATTTCTAGAAATTCCACCTAGAAGTGTCACAACTAGATTATTAGCCTAATTTTTAATACTAAACTTAGGAAAATGGGTTAATTAATCAGTATTAATTGAGAAAGGTGTGGATCATCTTGAAACTTGCATAGATCGACTAGGAAATAATATTATCCTTTGATTAAGTTTTAATATTGGCCATTGGAGTCCTCATAGAATATTATAAGAAGAATGTGATGAGTAGATGGAGGAAACACACTTGAGATAAATTTCCTTGGGAGGTTCGATTTTCGAGAGAGAAACAGTAGTTTCTAGAAAAGTTTGAGCCAAAGATGGAAGTAAAGGGGTAGGGACAATGTGTTTGGAGGAAGAGATTCTTGTTTCGGAGAGCAGCTTGTAGAGAGGCATAAATAGCCATAGAGAGGCTGACATAGAGGTTACACAAAAGTCTCTATATGCAATTCGATCTTGCTGGAGAGAAGTTGGTTTTCAGTTCTAGAGGTTGGGAAGATTATCTAGAGTGTCAGAGAGACAATTTCTCAGTCAGCAGCAAACAGGACGACTTGAGGTGAATATGTTTCAGGCAGTGTGTATTTCAGTTTTGCGCTACGGTGACACAAGGTCTGTGTAGTCTAGTTTGGATAGCTCACTTGGAGTTGGCAGTTAGAGCCTGAATTGCTTATGGGGTGAAAAAAATATTCACTATATTTTTTCCAATATTTTCCCCTGTAGGATTGCCATATTTTGGATCCAATTGTACCAATAATTTCTCACTATGCTTAGTAACAAAAACCCTCAGTTGATGCACTAGTTTTTCCATGTTGGGTTTTTCCGGAGACTTTTGTCCAAAAATAACTGTGTCATAATTTTGTGTGTTTGCAAGTATTTTCTCAAATTCTAGTTTATCTTCCATGGTACTTATATTTGTGAAGTTTGTAGTGTGATTTATTCGATATTTTCCATAGAAAATAAAATTTTAATTAATTTACAGTTAGAAGAATTAATTCCAGTCGCTGCAATAGGATTTTAGTGGTGAAATTTTCACATGGTATCAAAGCAATTTTGATCAAACAAGGAATCTCAGAAGCAGAAGTAGAAATTATTTGTTCAAAGGGAGAAGTAGGATGAATTTTTGGGGGTTGCGCAGGTCTTAAGTCAAGTTGTATGAATTGTTGAGTAGTTCGATTATTCAATGCAAGTTGGAAGAAAATTTTGGCTTGCCAGAAAGTGTGATTCCAACGGAAAAGAGAGCATCAGTCCAGTATTTTCATTGTGTAGACTCCTTGTTTGGGCGGAGAATGTTTTGAAGAAATTGTTAAAGAGAAATGGACACCAAGTGGAAGAGAAAGAGCACACACATAGGGAAATTTCTCTCAAAGGATTTCTAGTTGAGAAATATGATTTTCCCAGTTGCATTTGACACTTGTTGGAGGAAATTTTTCTCACTCTAGAAGGGAGTGCGAATAGAAAATTCAGAAGCCAAGCATAGGAAGAGGGAGATATGTGATCAAATTTAGATATGGCCACAATTGGGCTGAAATATCAGGATAAGTTGGAGGGAGCCTCCAACTTTTTCATCTAGAAGGCCAAGATGCATTCCTGCTAGATGAATTTGGTATAAAGACCTATGTAGAGAATGTTGTTGCAAGACCCCAGGATGCAAATCAGTCTAAGGAGTACAAGAAATAGATGGAAAAGGTAAAGTGGATTATCTTGGATGGATTCTGGGACCATATAGTATCGCATATATTTGGCAAGAACACTACCAAGGAGATGTGGGATGCTCTCGACAAGCTATATCAGAATACTTTTTAGTGAAAGATGTTCTTCCAAGAAAAGCTAAGAAACATTAGGATGCACAAGGGGAAAGGCATAGATCCATTCCTCACCAACATTCGGGAAGTAAATGATCATCTTACAGTCATTGGGGAGGTGCCTCCACCGATAAAGCTTGTGTTTTTGGCATTGAAAAGTATCTTAGAGGAGTGGAAATTATTTTTCCAAAGTATCTTGAGTCGAGACAACTTTACCAAGTGGGACATGATGTGGTCAAATCTATAAAAGGAGGAGATGAGGCGACCTCTAGTAAAGAGCACCATCAGTGGAAGCAAGTAAGGGCACAAAGGGTGAGAAGGAAGAGGAGAATGTGGCCTTGGCATCAAAGGGTCCTAGTCAAAAACATGGGGAGAAGAAGGAAATGGAGGACCTATCTAAGGTCAACTAATTCAACTATGGCGATTTTGGCCATTATAGTACTCAGTGTCCTCTCAAGAAGAAGGACAAGCAGAAGAAGAAAGACTAGGTGGTAGCATCTATAGAGATAGATAAGCTATCCTCAAGGCTGGAGGAATGTTTTTCCATGTTTGTAGATATATCTCTAGGAGTGAAGTGGGGCAATATGGAGTTATAGTCCCAGAGCAGTGCAAAAGATTGGACAGGATCCATTCAGATGTGTTCGTCATGGATCATCACCTTTGTTATGGGGTGCCACAGTATTCAATAGTAGGAGGATCAATGTTAGTTGATGTAGTCAAATTTTAGAATGATAGTTGCATACTAGTTGGAGTCAGGTGTTAACGAGCGCAGAGCAGTGTTGATAGTAGAGTAGGAGGCTCAATAGAAGAGTCAACAACAACGTAGATTACTTTGTGGATAGTGTAGAGGTTACGAGTATTCAAATGCTTATGAGACAGATGCAACACAGAGACACAGTTGCTTCAGTATTTCAGATGCTTCTCAGTTGTAGTAGCATCAGCAATAGATGAGAGGGAGTTGCAGTGCTGATGTAGAGTTGGAAGTCGTGTACCAATGTCAACAATAGCACATATGCAACACTAGAGTTGTGTAGAAGTTGGTGGGCAGTGGAAATCAGTCACAGTGGCCAAACATCAACAACGTACAAAGTATGATATAGAGACAGGGTGTTGTAGCAATAGTGCAGAGAAAGAACACCTTCCTCGCTAAGAGGGAGTGTTAGGTTTTGTAGCATAATATTTGTTCTAGTATCGAAACTTTGCGGAGAGGCTAAAACATAGGAGTTCTCCATAACCCAAAAATTGTTTATGAAAATTTCACCTAGAAGTGTTCCAATTAGATTATTAGCCTGTTTTTTAATATTTCCTAAGTCTAAACTTAGGAAAAGGGGTTAATTAATTATTATTAATTGAGAAAGGTGTGAATAATCTAAAAACTCACACGGATTGACTAGGAAATCATCTTAGCCTTTGATTAAGTTTTAATCTTGGTTGTTGGATTCCCAACAAACGTTTATAAGAAGAATTTGATGGGTAGATGGAGAACACACACATGAGATCAATTTCCTTGGGGAGTTCAATTTTCTGGAGAGAAATAGTAGTTGTCGGAAAAGTTGGAGCTAGAGAAGGAAGCAGAGGGGCAGGGATAGTGAGTCTAGAGGAAGACATTCTAATTCTGGAGAGTAGCTTGCAGAGAGGCAGAAATAGCCATAGAGAGGCTCACACAAGGGTTGCATAAAAGTCTCTAGAGGAAATTCGATTTGTTTAGAGAGAAGCTAGTTTTTAGTGCCATAGGTTGGTAAGATTTTTCAGAGTGTCAAAGAGAGTTTATAAGTCAGGAGCAGACGGGATGACTTGAGAAGTAGATTTTCTAGGCACTGTGTATTCCAGTTTTCTACTCGGGTGACACAAGGTCTATGAGGACTAGTTTGGATGGCTCACTTAGAACTAGAAGTTAGAGCTCGAATTGCTTGTGTGATGAGGAAAATTGCTCACTAGATTTTTGTGAGTATTTTTCTCTATAGGATTTCCAGATTTTAGCATTCATTTGCACTCAAAATTTCTCACTGCTAGTTAATAATAAAAACCCTTAGTTGTTGAAAGAGTTTTCCCAAGTTGGGTTTTTCTAGAGACATTTTTCCAAAAATAATTGTCATAATTTTGTGTGCCTATGCCAGTATTTTCTCAGGTTCTAGTTTATCTTCCCCAAATTTTATTTATGAAGTAGTGTGATTTATTCAATAATTGTCGTAGCAAATAAACTATTAATCAATTTACAGTTAGAAGAATTAATTCCAGTTGTTACAATAAGATTTCAGTGGTGAAATTTTCACAGTCATATCAAACATATTGTAAATGGATGGGACTCTCAAGGACAACCTATTGTCACCCAATCACATGAACTTTAACCATGACTTTGTCTCTTGAATGTTATCTCAAGTTCATCTAATGACATTATGGGATGATGACACAACCATAATTTGGAGCTTTTTGCATATATGCTTTATATTTTAGAGTGTTCCTAACTTCAAGTAAGACCTATATCAACCTTTGGGTTCCTTTTATATTTTTTTTCTTTTTTAATTTAATTTGGATCTAAGAGACAATCAAATGGATTTGTTCAAGTCTCTTAGTTTAATTTTGTTTTTGTAATTTGGACTCTGTATCACAAAATTAATCCTCATTCCTTGAATCTAGCTCATCAGAAGGTGCTCTCTAGCCTTTGGTTTATTTTTTCCCAACATTGTATTTCTTAGATTATTCATCTCTATGTGACTATCCTCTAGAATTCCATTTCTTAGGTAATCTACGGAGTAATATCTCACTCAATATTTAGGTCACGCATTTAGAATTTTGGTTTTTTACTCTAGATTTGAAAGGCACTCAATGGAGTGATTACATCAATTAAAAAATCTTTCTCTAGCCTTAAATTCTTCAATTTGGTTGATCTTGCAAGAAATTATGACTCGTGATTGATAATTATAGAAAACAAATATGTATTGGAATTTAGGAGAACTTTAATGAATACATGAGGAAGACATCTAGTCAAATAAAAACTATGTTCTCATTGACATTGAAACTGCATGAGAATGAGAACTATTATGTTTCTCAATGTAAAACCATTACGAATTTATTTCTTCGACAAAGACATAGGATTAACATCTTGGAAGAAAAATGCAAAATGTGAAGGAAATTGGTGCTCAATCTTCACAAGGATTCTATCACTCTTCAATATCAAAAAATGGGGTATTTTTTTACTCTACACATGTTGAATTCGAGGAAGAGGAGACAATTCGGAAATTGAAGGAACCTAATGATATTGAGCACCAAAAGTCACCACCATCAAATGTTGGATAAGAAATGACTAACATTCAACATGCATTTTGTTAGTTGTTTCCATTTTTAAATTTCGTAGACTTCTAGGTGTCTTCATAAAGTAGTCTACTTGCAAGAAAACATTGAATGTGTCAATTACAATATACAACAAATTCTCATTTGTTGTAATTGAGAGTTGTTTATTTTATCCTAAGAAAACATAAAATAGTTTTGAAGTAAATTTTCTTGTAGCCTAGCTACAACACCTTTGTAATATAATATTTCTTTGTTTCCATTTAAAATAAAAATAAAAATAAGTGTGTAATTATTAATAACCTCAAGATAGGGTAAATAAATTATAAATATATGTTATGCTTGGTTGGTAGCAATAATTTCTAGGCTTGATTGAGCTTTATTATTGTTAGATTCTTTCTAAGATCAAGTTTATAAATTCAATCAACTTTTAAATGTTCATAGTGGAGTAGGTTATTCTACTTCAAGAAATTTATTATGTTCGTTAGTGATCACATTGACTTATGTGGATTATTGAAGAAGGAATATGCTATCTTGTGTGGTTGGATGTTTAGCTAGAGAATAACTGGATTAATTTAAATATTTAAGTTCTTTAAGCTTTATGTAGGAAATCTTGGGGTCAATCACTTGGGATGGTTCCCTTTGTTGTGTGTCTTACTCAATGTCCCTATCAAATTAGCACTAGGAAGATTATATTAGATAAAATTATAAAATGAGAAAGTGTTTATATTTGATATCATTTGTAAAATATGGGGAAGTGCTTATATTGGATACCATTTGTAAATAATTGGGAAGTGTTTGTATTGGATACCATTTGTAAAATATGGGTAAGTCCTTGAGACATATTTACACTAGTTACTATTTGTGATACTATTGGGTGTCACTAGTAAGATTATATTGGATACCATTTGAAAAATATGGCGAAGTGCTCATTTATATTGAATAACATTTGTAAAATATGGAAAATTGGTTGAGATGAATTTATATTAAGTATTGTTTGTAAAATACTATTGTGTTCCATTAACAAGTTTTTATTGAATAGCATTTGCAAAATATGAGGAAGTGCTTGAGATGTATTGTTTATGAAATACCATTGAGTATCATTAGTGAAATACTAAAAACATACTTGAGGGTTGAAAATGATATACTATTAAGTTCCATTTGTGAAATCGTTAAAAATGATTGGGAATTTAAAATGTGAGGAATTGTTGAAAGGTTTTCCCATAAGAAAATGAAAAATAAAACACAAACAAATTTACTACTTCATAATAGATCTAGCTATGAAACATTCAACTTTTTAGAAACAATTCCACACAAATAAAGCCCCTAATTTAAGTATTGTTAACTTTCTAAAAAGGGAAGGGATAAGTTGCTTCACAATTTTTCCTCATTTTATAAAACAAAATCACTTCATATATACAAACTAACATTGAAATATATTTTTTCATTATTACAATATTTATGATCAAATATAAATTATATTTATTTTCACTATGGGATTAAAATAACAAAGGTGATTTTCTTCCTCTTGGGTATGGGATTAAATTGTAATAGAGTTCTAGTGACTAAGTTTTATTAATGAGGCTAAAAGCTATGTGGTTTTAGTTGAAAAACTAATTGTACACCAAAAAATATTTTTTTACATTACATTAAACACATATAAATACATTAATTATTGGTTTAAAATAAAAAATCTATCTTAATCCCACAATCACTTAGTTTAACAAAAATCTCAACTAAGCACTAATCTAGAAACTATTTTAGTCCGATTAAATATTGCATATCCAACTAATTAACAAATACATTACTTGATGAGGAAAATCAATTGATATGCACAAGACAACTAGGAGTTAAATCTCAAGTCCCTCCCTTAATGAGTACTTGTCTTTGATCTTCATGTTTGTAAAGTTTCATTAACTTCTTTAAACATCTTTGAAATCCCATAGAGTGAATTCCGTTGCATTGTATCATTACCCTCATAAAGGTGTAGTCAGCAAATTAGACTCGCGAGATCCACTCTAGAACTCCTGAATCAGGGATCTATTGAATTCAATTACTGAACAACATTCCAATCTATCGAATAAACTCTCGATAAGACCACTCCCACTTATTCAACAAATTAGTGATCCTTCCTAGATCCACAACTGTCATACTATCTCGACACCCCTCCATCTTAAGGTTTACACCACTAGATATCTTAAGGTTTACACCACTAGATCTCTTAAAATAGTTGCTTCAGACACAATCAATCACTTGTTTTCAATAAATGAACTACAAGCCATTATATAGACGAGCTCCCATCCAGCGAGATACATGGGTACTAATTGCTATACTCACCAATTATCTAGAGAAATTTTCTAAATGCTAAATGTATATAAAATCAGTTTTACAAAATAATCTCTTTTTCTAATTATGAAGTTTCATGAGCACTTATGTTATTCTACAAAAAAATTTGTTCTATTTAAATATGTTATTCTACAAACAAATTTGTCCTATTTGAAAATGATATAATAATACCATAGGTCACCACTAAAAGCTCTAGAATAAAGAAACCACCCTAGCCCAAGGTAATCCAGCCAAAAAGAGATCCCTAGTGGATAATTATTCTACAAACAAATTTGTCCTATTTAAAAATGATATAATAATACCATAGGTCACAACTGAAAGCTCTAGAATAAAGAAACCGCTCCAGCTCAAGGTAATCAAGCCAAAAAGAGATCCGTACTAGATGTTAACATAAGGTTGAATGTTAAGGTTGAAGGTACTGGATGTTAACATAAGGTTTACATAACCCCATGTCATCAAATAATTCTTGTTTTGGAGGGGGGACCACATCAGAAATATTAATAAACCCAAAAGCAAAGAATATGGCAGAGGTGCAAAGTTCGATTCTCGCTAAGTCGTTTGTGAATTAAATATTTGTGCTGATTTGACAACGACCAAACAAAGCTGAGACTCAGACGGAGACCATTCATTGAACCGGACACAAACCGGAGACTAAATGCCAAAAGGTTCCCTGCTTTCTGCGCTCTTTCCCGACACCACCGAGCGCAGAAATTCCTACCAATTAGTGAACATAATTTTTTAAAAAACTCACGGCAAAATCGCGATTCCGTATATTTATTTGCAAAGGCATTTGAATTTTGGTTCAGTCCACATCAAAACCCTACGATAGAGACTACTCAGTGGCAACCCCCAAAAATCATTGATCGTGATTGGGATGATAATCATTGCGATATTATTTATTAATTTAATTATACTAAATTAATAAACCCATTTAGTATGGTTTATTAATGGTCTGTAATCCATTGTTTAACTTGCAACCACATCAGATCTATCCCAATCTGCTCTAACCACTAAGCCATCAACCAATAATTAACTTATTCAACGATGATTCTTGTTAACATTGGATAAAGAGAGAATAATATTTTTGTTAATTTCATTTATGTGAGTGGAATTTCTTATTTAAAGAGTAAGGAGGCATGATTTATTTATGTAAGTGGAATTTCTTATTTAAAGAGTAAGTAAGTATGATTTATTAATTTTAAAATAATTTTTTATCAAATTTAAAATATTTAATCATCAGCGTTAATTTATAATATTAATATTAATTTTATTAAATAATTAATTTTAAATGAAATTTATTAATAGAAGAAAATATATATTTATTAAGAAAAAAATTTATAATTATATTATATATATATATATATTAAATAACAATAATTAAAATAATTTTATTTTTAATTTAGTATAAAATTATTAAAATTCAAAAAAAATAATAATGATGATGGCAAATGATGATGACAACAACAATGATAGTGATGATGATAATAATGATAATGATGAAGATGACACTGTTAATAATAATGACGACGATGATGATGACAATGACAATGATGATGGCAATGATGATGAAGACGATAAAGATAATGAGGATGACAATGTTGAGGAGGAGGATGACGATTTTTGAGGGATCGATGTTCACAACAAGTTTTCTCCATAGCTCTACTAATACTTTCTCAATGTCTCTATTCTTATATCACATGCTCTTAAAAACCTTAGTTAGATAGTGTTTGATACTCCTTATCAAATACTTTTTCATTCCTCATAGTTAGGGTATTAAGAATCTCAATCTTTTGAATGGGGTTGTGGTGAGAATTTGCATGAAGATACTTATGGGTGTGGCTCTTCTTACTAAAGACTTTGTGGCCAAGTGTCTTTCTTGCTCCCTAATAATCAAAACATCTAAGAATGGAATGTCCTTATTATCCTCAAATTCCATGGTAAACATAATGTCATTAGAGATATAATTAAGGTGATGAATAATTTTCTAATTTCATTTCTTCCATGTTACTATAATGCATTGGTGTCATCCAGGTATCCATATAATACTATTTAAATTACAATAATACTTAAATAATGTATATCGTTAGTGTTACAATTAATTTTAATTATGAATATGTATTATAGGGTTTTAAATATCATAACACTTAGAAAGGGATGTGATGAAGAAACACAAGGTCATTAGGACCATTACATGTGTCTCTATATTTGTATTTGCATACATAATCTATACCAATGGTTTATATGCCAATGTATAGACACTATGCTAACAATTGTGGATTGACTTTCATGGACATTTTATGAGGATAATGTTGGAAATATTATTGTCATTGATGTCAAAGGTGGGGGGAGACTACTTATCTACAAGATAGATATTGGAAAAAGAAGTTTGTTGGAAATATTGACTTTGGAATTTTGATGTGTTTTCACTTGATTCTCCTTTGACAACTTCATTATATTATTTTGGAATATTGATGCCCCATATGGATACCCTATCTTTGAAAGAATTTTTACTCCAATTACGTAGCTAAAATAAGAGCACAGGATATATGGTTGCAAATCCTTTCCTTTCCAACAATATACTCCCTTTGGTTCCATAGGAATAAGGAGGTATACAATATTTTGTCAAGATGAACCAACCAAAGTACAAGAATTGACTAGTCCAACCAGTTTTACAAGTTATCCCCATAAGTGGACGTATAATTGCTATAAATAAAGGGCATGTGAGTTAATTTGTATATATATTCAATAAAAAAGAGATATGAGGTTACAATAGGAGCCCAAGCATGACTTTTCAAGTGATTCTTAGAGTCTAAAGTTGGAAGAAAAGATGTGATTTATGGGGTGAATGACTCATTTGAGAATTTTTGCTATAACTTTCCATCTAGGATGTTTCGGAACACGAAAAATTAGAGGATATAGACATAATATAGTCATGTACACGTGGTTTGTAATTTAGACCTTGATTCACTATAGTTTTAGAGATATGGTCCAACAAAGTTAGGCTTCCTTAATGCTCCCAGAAACTTCTTCAAACATGTTATCATGAAATTTTCATTATAATTTTTCTTCTAGGATTTTTTGGACTATGAAACTTGGAGGATACAAATAGAAGATCTTCATGTACCTATGGTTCAAATTTCATACCTTTATTCTCTATAATTTTGAATATATGGTCTAAGCAAGTTAGGCTTTGTGAATGCTCCTGAAATCTTCTTCAAATATGTCAGCTTTTCATTTTCGCTATAACTTGTATTTTGGGATGTTTAAAACCATGAAACTTGGAGGATAAAAATAGAATATCATCATGTGCCTATGATTGAAATTACAGACCATAGTTCACTATAATTTCGGAGATATGCTATAAGGAAGTTAGGCTTCTTGAATGCTCCTTAAATTTTCTTCAAATAGGTTAGATTGGTATTTCTCTTATATCTTCCTTTATATGATCTTTCATAATCTAAAATTTGGAGGAGATAGACGATAGATCTTAAGTTACATGTGGTATAAATTTCATACCCTATTTCGCGAAAATTTCGGAGATATTATTTGAGGAAGTTGATGTTCCTAAATGATCATGAAACATGCTTCAAACTGGTCAGCTTGTCATTTTTGCTATTATAAATTTATTCTGAGATGTTTCAGACTATGAAATTTGGATGAAACATAAAAGAGATTTGTATGTACCTATGGTAGAAATTTCAAAATAATATTTACAAAATTGGATATGTGGCATGTTGTGTGAATTCGTTCTTGGAAAGAAAACCAAAAGAAACAAGTTTTAGGACATGAATACTTGGTGAAGGAAGAAGTAGTAGGTAGACCTACTGAAGGTATAAGCAACTAATAGAGCTAGTTAAGATAGAAGCAACAAGAAGATTTGGTGAAAGTAGAAGCAACTAACAAACATTGTGAAGAAGCAAACAGGTAGGTCGGTGCCTATGAATATTTACAGTAGTGGGGATGCATGTCTCCTTTACATTGGTGCCTAGAAATCTTGTAGCAAAGGATATTTGTTGTATCATATAGGTTGGTTCCTATAAAATTGTAGACAAGATCGGTGTCTCCTGTAGCTTGGTGCTTACAAAGTAGCAGAGGGGATTAGAGTCTCCTGTAGGTTGTCTCATATAAGTTGGTACATACAAATTAGTAGATGGGATTAGTGTCTCCTCTAGGTTGGTGCCTACAAAATAGTAGAGGGTATTGGTTTCTCCTATACATTAATGCCTACAAAGAAATTAAGATGATTGGTGTCTCATGTAGGATGGTGCCTACAAATAAACAAAAGGGATTGACGTCTCTTGTAGGTTAGTTCCTACAAATCAATGGATTGGATTGGTGTCTCCTATGGTTTGGTGCCTACACGATCTTTCATATAAAGAAGTTTTGTAGTTGTCTACTATAAGGCTTTCCATGTATATCTCATGTTACTTGTTTAGCTTATGATGTTGATATTTATGATGTTTGAATGGCATTAAATAAGTAAAAATCACCATTTTATTGATTCCCTCCCCCTCTCAATATAATTTTGAAATCCAAATAGCCTAGAGTTATTTTAAAAATTATAAAACCTCTAAGTTCACCATGTAAGACTTCTAGACAACAAAAATATGTACTTATTTTTGGAATTATGTTGTCCTTAATAGAAACCAAGCTAATTTCACGGGAACTCCATAATATTCACAGGAACATTGCATGTTTCATAGGAATGGTACAGGGGCATAATTCAATTCGTTAATGTGTTGGTCCATGTGAAGTTGGTTAATGTCTTATGGAGTGGTCCAAATGGTGCTATGTTAATATTTATTTATGAGGTTGAAGTACATATAGATAATGAAGTATTACAAACTAGTTTTGACCAAATTCCTCATAGTTTTAGTCATTAATGTTGGTTATTCCCCCTCATGAATGTTTGTGGTAGTTATTAATGGACCAATTAGTTTATGGTGATATTTTATGGTTGTGAAGTTGGTTATTAATGGTGGAGAATATTTGGGCAACTAACCATTGAGAGTTTGGTTATGGTCCAACATATGTATATTAATTTAAATATTATTCTTGTCATTGTGTGCCCCATGATCTTAATTTGATTTAGTCAAGTCAAAGCCATGGATTTTTCCTGTGGTAATAACATGGAAAGAAGCTATAAATGAAATCATTTGATCATCCTAAGTGTGTTTTTCTCTTAGTGATATGTTTGCTCCTATGTGATTAGGAGTTGCAAAGATCAAAGGGATTGATGCAGGAGCATCTAGCTCGCCATAACCGGGCAAAGTCTCAACCAGGTTTGAAGGTTATTGATCAACTGGATTATCTTATTTCTACGTATTCATGAGATAGTCTTTTTTTTAATTTGTTTTTTGGACAGAGTCGGTAAGTTAAGTCACAGTTAGTTAGGCAGCTAGAATTACTATAGTTCGAACAATAGTTAGGAAATAGTTTGTTAAATTAGGGGAGAAACGACAAACTGCTCATATAAATATTGTAATATCAGACAAATATGGTTATCAACGATAACAAGCTCTTTTTTTAACTAAATCCTATGGCAGTTTTGATTAACTGCAAAATCAACTGAAATAGAAGGGCATAAAAGCCAAAATGTAAAAGAGGAAAAGGGTTCAACAAATTCAGAAGAAGAGTAATAAAATAAAAGAAGACACAAATATAGATCTCTCTGATCATTGTCCATCTGCAAATGTTTTCATTGTTATTTCCTGTAGTAGTTTTTTTTTACAGTTTGATAAAAGACAAATTGAGAATGCATACGTAAAGCAACTGTTCTACTTATCGAAATAGACACACAGCTCGTCTCCAACCTGGGGGGATTTCCGCACACAGTAAAGCAAAGGATTGAAAGGCATGAACAATCGAGGTACAGAACAAAACAACCATACACAGAAAGTGACTAAATAACAGAGGTATTTCCATTATGCATCTTTGTATTCCATTGAGAAATCGAAATCGATTGCCAAACAAATTCTATCATTTATTGTCAAACATAATATATATGTACGTCATGGGTTCTATTCCCATAAGTTAAACAAACCAAGTGTGTAACCGAAGTAGCATTAAGAACGAAACCCTCGACGAGGGTTTACACATAGCCGACCATACCCTTCCTATTCAACGATCGTTATGAACAACCAAAAACGTAAGGAACAACAACGACAAACTACAGACAACCACAACTACAAACAAACTACAGTACCCGTGACCATTGATCATTCGGGACAATTGACCAAGGACTTGAGGAGTCAGGCCTACCAAGAATTGTTTCTCTATGGAAAAAGGAACTGGAGAATCCGCATACTCAGGCCGTATCACCAACTTATGACCAACAACCACAAAGACTAAATTATGTGTGTGACAAGAGAGAAATAACTTGGTTAAACAAAAACAATGCACACTGAGAGAAGCACCGTAGTTACCTGAGCAAGAAGAGTTGAATTTGGGCCATAGCATCATCACGTATGAGTTTCAGAGCTGGAGACCAAAGGAGCAATGTGGGTAAGCAACAGTAACAGAAGTCAGATAGATTGAATCAGGGACGGAAAACGTTACATGTTCGAGCCAACGAGCGACCGCCAGAGTACCCCTATGTTTAGAGCAGTAACCAAATTCATGAAATGGAAACCAAGGGTAGCGGAAAATATAATTTTAGACAACCAGACTTGAGCTGTAGAAAGAACAAGAAATTGAGAGCGAACCCCTGATAGAGCAACATTCACAGACTCACATACAGTCGAACAATAATTCAAGGGAAAACCCCTGACAAAACGAACGTTCACAGACCACATACAGTTGGAAATGCAACAGCCAAGAACTTACCAGGTGGAATAAATTCGAATCAACATCACAGAGCCGAGCGACACCAAAATACAAGTGAAACTTTCCATAAGTTCACAGCCAAGTCGAGCGGAGTAGCATTCGTATACAAACACTACCATAGACTTACCAGGAATCACCATAATCAACGAAACAACAGTTCCTCGATGCAAACTCAGAAACCCTCGCCCGAAATTTCCAGAGAAAGAACAATCCAGAATAACCAAAGAACCGATTGCTTGGCACAAAGAGCGAGTCGGGAACCAGGACTGATGCGTTAGGGTGGTCAATTAATACAGCATTAAACTCACAACAACAACCCACAACAAAATATCCACGGACAATCTCCACGCAGGCATCACAAACTAACGTTTGTGGACACGTCACAACCTACGGACGTGTGGGACAGCGGGCCCTTTGGGCTCGGTTACACCAAGGATGGTTTTTGCATTAGACGGAGAATGACTATTGGAGCGAGCTATCTAGATAATCGATATGAGGTTCTCAAATTTCTTCTATTGGTCAATAAATGTGTAGAGAGATGTCGCATGGTAACTTTGGTTGTGATATATATACTTTAGCTCTGCATTAACATGTTCTCTAAGTTAAAATCTACTTATTTTGTTTTGCGCTGAAGTATTTATCCATTCGTTGACTTATGTTTGAAATTGCATTTATATATGCATCAACGCTAGCCTCTATGTTGGTATATAAACTTTGGTTTTATGTTGATGAGCTCTGCATTTAAATTTTTCTTGTGTTGATGCTGAAGTTAGATTGGACTCCATGGTTCTGCGATCAATGTTTTGCATTAATATATGGCTCTACCATAGTTCTGCAAATTGTTGAATCGAATTTGCCAAGTGTAGGGATCTTTTATGGACAATCTCTTATATATATCGGTCCCGTTCACATTTATTTTTTACACTCTAAAGTGATTTGTCTAATACTAGGCATGAAATCATTAATGGCATTAATATCAAACATATTAATTTTGTAAAGAATTTACAAAAGAATTTCCTTTTCTGCTTTCTTGGATGTGTTATCATTGTGCTGATTAGTATTTTTATTACTTGACAACTCCTCAGACATTTTTTTATCAATATATAACCTATACCATTATATACAGAAGCTATTAAATATATTTTATAAATAAATTACATAATTTTTAGTCAAAAAGAGGTCTAGTAACCAATGTGATTATGTGCCTAAACACCTTGGTGCATTTAATTTGGTAACACACTGGGGCGTTTAATTGTTTAACACTGATATCAAAAATTATTATTTTTTAAATAACTTTAAATGACAGTGTGATATGTAATAATAAATTACCGCCATCACAATAAAAAATGAAAACATAAAAAATAAACATTGTTTTTTGTACTTAACAGTGCTATTTGGCAAAGGTGCACTAGTGCGTTAGATTACAAAGGTTTCATTGATAAACATAAGTCATATTTTAAAAAAATGGATAGGGTTGACAAGGTTTGGATCTAATTCAATAAGTGGTCCCTGTGCTTTACATGTCAAACACCTTATATATAGTAACACAGACCGATTCAGTCTAAAATGACTAAAATGAAAAGCTCTAATTGTGAAGTGGTAGAGGCAGTTAAACCCTAAGGATATGTCCACCCGATCGGGCTGGATGAGCTGGCAAGGCAGGCAATGATGAATCGACGGCGCAGAGATCAGGCGGCATCAGGTGGTGATCACGACATTATGGCCATAGGTAAGTGGGGCGGCCGGTAGAGCAGAGGAGAGGGTCCGGCGATGGATGGAAGGGACGACAGTCTGGTGAATACGCCCGATCATAATGACACGGACCTCGGGCCTTGCAAATGGCATGCAACAGGATTTAATACTGTCATTCGGAGGATTTGGAAGAGCGTAGGGTGGCGGAGAGTTAAACGCTGCACGCAGAGCATTTCTCTTCAAAACAGGTGTTCTGAACGTGTCTGCAGTGCGAACAGACCCTGGAGGGAAGAGGGTGGTAGTAATTGCAGTGGGCGAAGTGAGATGGAGGCGGAAGGTAGTGGGAGCGTGAGGCACTGGACACGTAGCAGTGGCCTTGAAGACCAGAGCAGGGTCGAATAAGACCGGAAAGGAAAACAGAAGGTGGAAGACGCAGTGCATAAGAAAATTCAGGTGTTTTCCATTTCAGAAGACGAGAGCGAGGAAATGGAGAAAGACCAGGAGAATGACGAGTGGAGAGGACGGTGGAAATATCACCCCGCAGACGAAGTTCATGATATAGGAGACAGAGATAGGGGAGAACAGTCGGCAGGCAGAGGCAGAGGAGGCTCCCACGGTAGACGAGGTCGCAGAGGTAGAGGCGGCCACCGGAGGAGAGATTTGGCGGAGGGGAGAATCCGACGTGGTCGGCAATGCAGCCCCATCTCAGAGGAGGAGGCTGAGCCTGCGGGGGGTGAAGGGACGAGGCAGACCAGGCAAACAATTGGGAACAGAGTCAGAATTGCTAAGAAGGAGTATAGGAAGAAGTCTAATCCCAAGATCAGGAGAATTATGGAACACTGGGAAGAAGAAGCCATTCAGGCTCAATCAGAAGAAGAGATGGAGGAATGGATTTCCCTCATGCCTAATCCTGGTCACACCAGAGGCAGAATGACCCTTTACAAGCAGTCTCTTAACTTGTATTGGGTCATGAAAAGGATAATGGCTAAAGCCTTAGAACAGGTTGCCACAGAGATGGCTGATATGGTCCAGAGCATTCCGAATGTGAAAAAAGAGCTGAAGGATATCGTCATAACCCTGCTTCTGCAAGAGAAAAGACTGGAGGACCTGCAACAACAGCTGGTGGCAAATGGAGCGCTGGTGAAGAAAGAGAAAGGCCAGCAAGATGAACCAGAGAAAAAATGATCTAAGGCATGTTTCAGTTTTGTTATAGGACTTGCTCTCTTTAATTTACTTTAGACATGCAGAAATATGATGTTTTTAGAATTCAGAAACAGTATTTAGGTAGGCATAGGGGTAAAGACAAAGACCAGTTTCAAACATGCTATTTTTTGGTTGTTGAGAAGAACTATCAGTGGTCAATAAACCCGGTTTCCCTCCGGGGCGGGGTGAGATCACCATGACTGTGTATTATTTTTTTGTGTAAATAGAAATCGGAAATACCCAACTTACAAAAAAAAAACCCTAAGGATATGTGTGTGTGTGTGTGTGTGTGTGTGTGTGTGTGTGCGCGTGTGCACAATACACTGGCTTTCAATGTCTCCTAGATTCACATTATTTTCATGTGCATTATTTGGAATTTTTGAAAAACCTTTCTTGTAAGATGGATATGAATGAGCGCTCGAGACAGAGTATGCATCATTGTACAGAGACTATCACTTTCGTGTCACAAATTTAGTAAGTTTTTGTAGAGTTTGGTAATTGGTGCCTAGAGAAGACTATACATCAAGTATTTATCTCATAAGCGCATCCTTGTGATCAATATCGTTAGCATCTCATAAGTGTGTCGTTTTGTGCTCATTTTCACAAAAAATACTTGATTGGTTGATTCATATCATGGTTATTTATTTGCACACATTTTATATACAAATTATATGCACATTTGTGTGGATCTCTAAATACTGCAGTGATAGAAAAATATGTTTTTGGTGACAAAAATATCAACTGGTGCTCTGTTATTAAATTTGTCTTGGACAAAGAAGGGTTCTATTCGAAATTGGCATAAAGGAGCCAGGATGGTTGTGACTATTGAAATTATACAATAGTAGATTGATATATCCTTTAATGTCAATTATATGTACAAGGCAGAGGTATGCATAGATTGTATTGATGTCATTTTGACAAAGGTTGGTATTTTGTCTAGAGATTGGCTTGAGAGATGCCTTTTAAATATTATGCAAAGAATGTCTTGATGATATGTTGGAGGTAGTATTTAGAGGTTTCTTTTGACTGATTTAGTTGAATGTCCATATCTATGATGTCGATTGTTTGACAGATCATAACTTAGTTGATGACAGTAACTTGTTGTGTATCTTTTCTTAGCCCAGAGTTTGGAAAAGATCAACATAACAATTAGATAATTGATTCCGCTCATTTATGTATATAGTGAATGTGAAGTGGTAGTGATCTACCCTTGTTTCTCTATGCTTGATTTGATTGATGCTTGCAGAGACCTCTTTGGTACCTTGACAAGGTTTGCAGTGAGCTTGGTACATTCAAGGACTAGTGTGACAATATTAATGAAGTTACTTGAATACGTTGAGCATGATGATGGAACCCTTACAAAAAATTTGAGGTATAAAATGGGACTCCTAAGAAATATTATAAATAATAAACTAAGATTGGATTACATTATCAAAATTTTAGAAGGAAAAAAGAAAAACTACTTTTTCAACTCATATTTCAACTTATCTCCCTACAATTTTACTCAAATTTCGAGTGGGAGAACTTGTTGGATGCGAAATTTAATTTCATCTAAGGAACACCCATGTTGCATGCCTTTGATGGACCGTGCTACATGAAAATTGAGAAATATATGAAAAATGTGAATTCGTGTATTTCTCATTTTTCATGTAGTTGGGTCCATCAAAGGTATGAAACATGGGTACTCCTTGGATGAGGAATTAAATTTTTCATACAAAGAGTGCTCCAGCACGAAATTTGAGTAAAACCGATGGAAGATAAGTTGAAAAAATAGTCTATTTATTTATTTTATCCTTTTACGTTTTTACTCCAAAAAAGGTGAATCATCCTCCATTGCTAACATCATCATCTTGAATCCTATTAGTTTGTATAAACTTTATATTGGTTGTACATTTTTGTTTTGAGACCCATTTTAGACCTCAAAAATTCTCTAACGCTTGATATGTCAGTTTTCTTAATATTGTGAATGTGATGATGGCTTGTGGAATTTGCTTAGAATGGGTTGATAGTTGTATTGATGACTAATTTTGAATGAAATATTATGTTGTTTGATCTTGTCTAGTAGGATGAACTTGCTACTCTATAGTGACATTTGTAGCAAAGTTTTGTACATTGACTTGATAGGTTATAACTTGGCCCTTGGGTGTAAGTTCTACTTGGTATTTGACTAAAACAGTTCATTGTGAGGAATCTATGACTGGCCTATTTATGAATTATGATGAACATGAGATGTGCTTGACTTGGGTGTTGGCCTTGCCATGGTATTTTCCATGGTATTTAACAATATTGGACAGTTAGTGTATGATGAGCAATCTTGGTAACTGACAGTTAGAGTTGTGACTTGATGTGGTCAATTAGCTTGATAAGTTATTTGGCTTAACAAGGATAGTGACAATTTCTCTTGATGAATGCTTGATGTGCTATATGACTTGGGACTTTATAGCTAGGGTTTGATATGGTTATTGACAATATTGATTTGACTTGGTTATGGCTTGATCCAATGATTAGCATGGTAGTATTGGTGTATTGCGTTGATCTGGATGCAATGACCCATTTAATTCAATGATTCAACTGGTTATTTAGTATTGGTATGAAATTTTGTATTCAGTGGTGATTCAATATTTAGTGATTGGCACAACGATATTTTAGTATTTAGTGATTTGGTATTCAATTTGTTATCTTGGTTGTCCTTATTATTGGTGTGGGTCCAGTTTGAAAGTAGATGAAAGGTGGCCTGCATGTTTTATGGTGGTTGATTGACAAGTGGATCCAATATGAAATATTATGAAATGTGTTCCATGAAGGTGCTAAGGGGTTGTAGTCTTTAATGAGGGAGTAGGTGCTTCCTTCCGTTAAGAGTTGGTAAACAGGATTATGCGGTTGTAGCTCCCTTCCATTGGGTGTTGGAGAACAATTGGAGGTTGTAACTTCGTGTAGGTAGGAGCCTATGTGATAAAAAGAGTCTGTATTAGTACAAAATTGTAAGAAATGTTATTTATAATAAAATAATAAGATATATTGACAACAGCGGTGGTTTTCTCCCACATTGGGTTTCCACCTAAAATCTTGGTGTCCACTTGTGTTGATGTGTTGATGTGTCGGTGTTCTTTGATTCATATGGTTTACATGCTCTTACTTTTAATGTTGCTTATGGTTCTTTGAATAAGATATAACACTTTGATTGGCTAATAAAGTAATTGATCACATGAATTGAAATGAATGCATAAATTTTAATTGGAAATGAAATATTGATTCACAGCGCCCCACCCCCCCCCACACCCCACCAAGGTATTTCTAACACTTATACCTATTCACTCTAAACTAACAAGGAATTTAATTATTTTTTAATGTTGCATCCACTTTGTTTTTTAATTTTCTTTTTCTATTTCTTTTCTTCTTCTTTCTTCCACAACTAGGTTGAGTTTATTTTTCTTTATTTTCCTCTTCTTCTTTTCAGAACTACGCTAAGTCATTGTATGCTTCTTTTCTTCTTCTTCTTCTTCTTCTTTCCATGACTAGGTTGATCCTTGGTTGGGGCCAACACCAATGTTAGATAGAAGAATGGTCTTCCCACCGATGGGACACTATCACTAGGATTTTGTGAAGCTGAGTTGAGCTTGGGCACCACATGGGATAGTTTAATTCCCCCAATGGTGACTTCCATCCTCAAACCCTCACCATGTAGTTTGAACCTAAGACCTAGTAGGTGCTAAATCCCATACAAACCAACTAGTCTACACATCATACATAATGCCATAATCACCTTGCAAACAAATTATTAATGACAATATGTTTTATTATACATGTTAGGTAGGTTACAAGACATATATTATCGTTAAGTTTTTAATTTTTCCATTATAATTTAGTGTTTATTATTTGCATATTAAAAGAAAAAATAAATTGAGAGTGAAGTAAATTTTTATTTTACCTTTTAAATTTATAAGTAATCAAATCTAATCATATTATTATTTATAATTAAAACTAACTATATCATGATTTATATTAATAAATATATAATCAATATAAATTCATTTATAGATTATTTTTTTAACCAAAAAAAATGAAAAAAGGTTATTAATTATATCTTATAAAGTAATATTGTAATATCTTAGAAAAGTATTAATTAACTATATCATTATTTATAATTAATGAATTATATAATCAATATAAATCATTTATAATTTTTTTTAACCAAATAAAAATAGGAAATTATATTAATTATATAATTTAAAGTAATATTGTACTATATTAGAAAAAAAATAAAGTAATTTTTCCAAACCAAACAAAGCCTTGGACTTGTCTTCCATTTGTTCAAGAAAGGTGTTTTTTACAAATCGCTAAAGTCACTCAATTGTTATAAAGAAACAACTCAAGTTTCAATGCCTCTGCAAGTCCTTTAATCACATATTTAGTGGAACTGTAAATGTCGCTGTGATGAAAAAGATATATGACATGCATTATGCTTGCATTAAATATATGAATACCTTCATTAGACTCAAATCCATGAGAAACCTCAACAAAAATAGGTTTGTAAACCCTTAAAAACAATAGCAATATGATATTTATCATTATTTACGGAGCATCCAAGTGAAATCATGAAGACAATACTAAGGGTGTTTGTAGCTTCTCAACCTCGTCAATGGAAGAACAACTCACTCAATGTGTATTTTCTTCAAATATGAATTACTAGTAATTCTAGAATTGCGCACAAGAAAATCAAATAGCATCCATAAGAAGGGTCATTTATCACTACAGAAATTGTTTCAAGGATCATTTATCACAATAGAAATGGTTTCATATGCTCCTATATCTACAATTTATATACAAGAAGAATATGCATGCATGAGTGTGTCTCTCAATGTATAAATTTTGTGTGTGGATGTGAAAAAAATAGAAAAATTTATTCTTTGACGACTATCAATACCTTAATCATGTCTTTATCACACCCCATTTCCATGAGGATTTCTTTCATGGCTTTATGGATATTAAGGATATTGCTCAAGATTAATGTGAAGTAATAATCCAATGTAAGAACTTGTTTGGCAATCTCCAATCCTGTTCCACTCGACCCTCATGTTATCAATACATGTTTGTTTCACAAACTATGATTAGTGGGTGTATAGTTCCATAGAGATGACAAAACACTTATGAATAGGAGGGTTTTCATGATGGATAGGGCATCAATCACTCTCAAATGATCAACTATGATGATCATGGTTTTCATAGCATTTTAAAATATATACAATGAAATGAAATGTTGTACACTTGTCTATGGGAAGCCTTACATTTTATTAATCAAAATCACTATAGAATGACAAGAAGTAATATAAATGAATCAAATACAAAAATGTTGGAATATTAATTCATAATTGTCTTAGTTGTGATTTTATATGTAAAGAGTTTGTTCCTATTATATAGGAGTGACTTCCCTAGTTTAGTGTATGATTGAGATATTCTCTCAACCAATAGATTGTGTGTCCAAGATAATTTCCCTTACTTGAGACAACACTTCATGTCTATATGTAATCTCATATTTGACTAATATAGGACATATTACTATATGCAATTTTAACATGGTATCAAAGCCCCTGAAGGCGTGGCCGCTCTTGGGCTTGGCCCATTCTAGACTGAGAGAAACAAGAGAAGTATATTTTATTTTAGTATTTTTTTTTAAGTTTTTCCATCATATATCCTCCAGTTAATAGAAGCAGGAGCGTGAGAGCTCAGTTGGTTCCCCTCCCACTGGAGTTCATGAGTAATCCTGAGGAAGCAATGGGGGATGAATCTCTAGCAATTCTGACTATTCTATCGAGCCATGAGGAGGGAGCTAAGGCCATTGGGGATTCTAGAGTGCAACCATCATTGAAGGAATACATCAAAGCTAAAGGATGCCCTCGCAATAGAGAGGATTCACAATATATCTGACAATTCTTCGACGATCCGTTGGGGTGAGCAGGTCACATGATGATGCCGCAAATTGCAATGGGCACAGGGAATGAAAGGATTCCTCATTCCGTTTCCTCACAGATTTACTTCTTGTGCATGGCCAATGGTCGTATATGAGAATTTTGAAGCACTAAGGGGCAAAACTTATCTGGCAAAACGTTGGGATTGTGGGATGTAGTCACAATGGCTTTTCCTTGCGTGGTAATTACAGTCAATTTGTGTCTTCTGATGGCCTATGATTTCATCATAAGATGGCACAATTATAGCATTGTTGGAAGCATTTTGGCATGGTTTTTATTTATATTTCTATACTATGGAATCAGGACAAGATAGATAGGAAAATATCTACTATGTTATTTATGTTTTAATGAGCACCTGGTATTTCTGGTTGAGTATCGTACTGGTGCCTCTAGTCTCCTGGGTGACTTTCTATTCCAAGGGCTTCAGAGGTTGTTTTCTCCTTATGATTATCAAATTCTTCAGGAAAATTATAAGAAGCAACCTGAGGAAATTGGTAGGCCACAATTGATGGAGAATCCACATTTGACAGTAGATGAAGAGAGAAGGCTGGAAATTACCTGGCTATGCCTTGAAAGGTCAAAACATACAAGGTTTGCTTTTGACTCTCCTCGCTTTGAGTCATTCTTTGCTTCGCAACAAGGTGTCAGTGCTCCTCAGAAGGCATGGGATGTTAAAAAGGGTGTGAATTATGCCTAACCACCAGAAGTTAAGACATTCATTATAGATTCATCATGGGTATAAGTTTTATATCTTTTGGTATTGGTAAAGTAAATAAGTCTTGTAAATTTGTATATATATTGAGATTCACGACCTCAATATGAAGTCATTTTGTTAGAATTCGTGACTCTAACGAATGGCAGGTAAACCATGGAGATCAAGAATTGTATGCCATGTTAAAAATGAAGATGTCAAAGACTCAAATGTACAAAGTAAATGATATTCATGTGGGAAAGTAGTGGTGTGTTTGAGCATATAAATGGTATGGTGTATCCAAGATGAGTGGCAGAGAATTCAAATGGGCTTGAAAGTTTGTTTGTGTTTGTAGAATAAACTCAATATTATGTTGTATTATGAGTCACACATTTTATTAGTAAGAAATTATAGGATGTTTGTAGTGGTGTTTCTAATGTATGTACCTGGTAACTCCAAAAGTTGGAGTTTGTTGTAAGCCTTGTAAGGCATGTATACACCCATACAGTTTGTGGTAATCTAAAAACCACTCTATAATTGCAACGTTGGTTTGTGGTAAGCTAGAAGCCACATGAAAGAGTGAAGTGGGACAAAGATTCATGTTGGCATGGTTTAGGGTTAGCCGAAAAAACCATCAGCCTGGTTGAGTCAGGTCTTTGGAGTGCCCTACTGGCAGGTTTATAGCCTAGAGTGGCTGGAGTAACCTAATGGCAAGTTTGTGGCCCATAGTGGTTGGAGTGCCTTCGTGGCTGAGTTGAGCCTTCGTGGTTGTGCTGAGCCTTCATGGTTGAGTTGAGCCTTGGTGCTTGTGTTTAGCCTTGGTGGCTGAGAGCCCTTGGTGGCATGGTTGAGGGTGATCCGATAAAACCTAGAGCATGGTTATGAGTAATCTGATAAAACCCATGATGATATTGGAGGGGGATTTACAGGTACAGGTACAAGTGTGCAGTTATAATGGTTGACAGAACCATGTATGCAAAGGACATCCAACAAGACTTGCAGTTGCAGCGGTTAGTACCCATGCATTCCGATGGATGGTTGCTCTTTTATATGGACCTCAACATATTCTTTTATGTTTGACCACAACTAGACTTTGTAGATTGATATCGAGACAAGTACTCATTAAGGGGGTGTGTTGGAATATTAATTCCTACTTGTCTCAGTTGTGACTTTCTATGTAAAGAGTCTGTTCCTACTATATAAGAGTGGTTTCCCTAGTTTAGTGTGTGGTTGAGATATTCTCTCAACCAACAGATTGTGTGTCCAAGATAGGTTCCCTAACTTGCGACAACACTTCCTATATATATGTAATCTCATATTTGATTAATATAAGACACATTACTATATGAAATTTTAACATAACAATAATATCAAAAGTTTCAAATCCATAATTAAAACAAAAATATGTAGATTTGGACCAAATCTTGCTTTAATTCCCTTATTTTTGTAGGAATTTACAAGGTAAGCTCCTCAGACAGAACACCAAAAGGACACCACTCAGAAACAGATCACAGATCAATACACTAGTATTTTGACGTGGTTAAAACCCTCAGAGAGGGAAACAATCCACGGCTTGTGCCAACATGGCTACTACATGCAATTTATTAATAAAAGAATGAAAATTTACATAAGCTTCTCTCATGCACGGTTAGCCTACAAGTGACCCTCCATGCACTTTAAATAGAATTCATGGACCAATCGAGTGTCAGGCCATGGATCAAGTGTCGTTAATACCGAGGAGAGAATGAACCGTCGGATCACTACATATCGTGACCATCGGATTGTAAGTTACAAATGTACATAGTAAAGAAACAGACTTTACCTAACTCTATACTAGAACAAGTTATACTTAACTATTCCTAAGTGTCAAAATATCCTAACAATTTTCCTATCCCAAGGTTGCCAATTCTCCCATAACAGTTGGCCAACCTAAATAATTATTTAAAGATGCTGTCAGACCAAGTAGTAACTCCTCAAAAACAATTTGTTGCTATTCATTCATGTTGGTCTTTATTTTATACATGAGGGAGAGACTGTTCATTTCATCTCCCGATGATTATTCATATTCTCTATTATTTATTTACATCAATTCAGTTATTCACCCAATCCTGATGATTAGGTGTCAACATACCCCCCCTTAATCTGAAGGGATGTTGGTGAGTCCAAGCATCATTCTGAATCTTTGAAGCTTTTCTCTTCCAAGTGCTTTGGTGAAGATATCTGCAATTTTCTCATTAGTGGAACAATGGTGGAGATGGATCGTTTTGTCCTCAACATGATGTCGAATGAGATGATATTTAGCATTGATGTGCTTCGTTCGATCATGGAACTTTGGGTTCTTGGCCAATTTTATTGTCGAGGTATTGTCAATCATGAGTGGAGTTGATTGTACTTGTTTTACCTGCAAATCTTCAAGAATTTTCCGAAGCCACACTATTTATTTTTTTGCCTCAGCTGTTGCCACATATTCTGCTTTTGTTGTGGAATTTGCTGGAACTGATTGTTTACGTGATCTCCAGGAGACAACTCCTGATCCAAGACTCATAGCATATGCTGAAGTAGATACTCCAATTTCTTTGTCTCCATCGAAGTCTGAATCAAAGTATCCAATCAAGATAAAGTCGTCCAACTGTGTATACTTGATTCCAAAGTTTTGAGTACCCTTCAAGTACCTTAGAACTCTTTTTGCAGCAGACCAATGTCCCTCACAAGGATTTTGCATAAACCTAGAGAGGATTCCAATAGAAAACAAAATGTCTGGTCTGGTAGTAGTTAGGAAGTTGAGACTTCCTACAAGTTATCTATACTTTGTTGCATCCTCAAATTCTTTTCCTTCAATGGATGTGAGCTTTAATTTTTGTTCCATTGGAATAGTAAGAGGATTGCATTCTGTCATGCCAAACCTATTCAACAGATCTCCAATGTACTTCTTTTGGGAAAGGAATACGGACTTCGGATGTTGAGTTACTTCAATACCAAGATAGTAATGAACATAGCCCAAATCGGTCATTTCAAAACCTTTCTTCAATTCCTTCTTTATGGATGTAATGTAGCTTTCATTATTCCCTGTCATCAAAAGATCATCTATATATACCACAAGGTATACAACTGTTTTGCCAACTTTCTTGAAAAATAAAGTTGCATCATCAAGATCATAATGTTTGAAATTGAGTTTTAGAAGATGCTCAGTTAGATTTTCATACCAGGCTCATAGTACTTGTTTGAGGCCATACAAGGTTTTCACAAGTTTGCATACTCTATGGTCATGTCCTCATAGCAAATCCTTTAGGCTGGGACATAAAAACATTCTCTTTTAGATATCCATTCAAGAAAGCAGTTTTTACATCCATTTGATGGACTTTCCAACCATTCTAAGCTACTAGGGAAAAGAGTGTGCGAATGGTAGCCCATTTTGTTGTGGGGGAAAAAGTCTCCTCATAATCGACCCCTTCCTTTTGTGAAAAACATTTTTCCACAAGCCTGGCTTTGTGCTTGTCAAGTGAGCCATCAGCTTTATTCTTGTTCTTCTAGACCCATTTGCAGCCAATTGGTTTGGTTTCTAATGGAGGATCAACCAGCTTCCAAGTGCCATTCTTTATCAGGGCATCATACTCCTTTTGCATTGCTTCTTTCCATTCATCATGAGAAGCAGCTTCTTTGAAGGAAGTTGGTTCGAAATCTATAGACAAATTCAATTCACAATCATAAGAAACATCCATACCAATAGGTGAATCAGAGTCATCTACATCACCTCCATTTTACCGATTTGAATTTCTACTTCCTGTATTTCCAACCTCATCAGGATGAACACTTTCAAGTGTCTTTGTCAGCCGCTTTGTGGGACCTTTCTCAAATGGTCCAGGTTGCTTGGTTAATTTAGTTGTGACTGGATCAAGATTGATTCTCCCAATTATATTAATCACACCACTTAAAGCATCATCCATTGTTGGAGTTTCATGTGGGGGAGAGAGTGCTTTAGAAGAATATTCCATAGGTTGATCTAGTATAGGAATCCCCCCTTCAAGATGTGGAATCTGATTATCAAATTCATGAAATGATTTTACATTTGCAAATCTATCCAAGAAATCAAGTTGCTACTCAAAAACATTGTCAGTTTTGGATGATTCAAGAAAGATTACAACTGTAGATACAACAAACTTTTTATTAACTTCATCATAAAGACGGTATGCTTTGGAGGTATTTGAATACCCCAGGAACATACTCTTACGACTTGCTGCACTAAGTTTATTTCTATGTACCTTTGGTATAAAGGCATAAAAGGTGGAACCAAAGACCCTGAGATGCTTTACCGAAGGAATGTGCCCATACCACATTTCATAGGGAGTCTTGTTTCTAATAGCATTAGATGGACATCTATTCTTTATATATATAGCACGTAGAACTGCATCAACCCAAAACATCAACTTTACATTTTTGAAAAACATCATGGAGCGTCCCATATTTAAGATTGTCCTATTCATTCTTTCAGCTACACCATTCAGTTGCGAATTATAAGGCACAATTGTTTGATGTTTCATCCCTTGTTGGCGAAGATAGTTTTCAAATTATTTTGAAGTGTATTCTTTTTCATTATCAGTGCGAATAGAGCCAATATGAGATTGTGCATCATTTTCAATCCATTATGAAAGTTCTTGAATGTTTGAAAAGCATCAGATTTGTTCTTCAATAAATAAATCCAACACATTCTGGTGTAGTCATCAATAAATGTCATCATACATTTATTTCCATTTGCAGAAGGAACAGGCATTGGACCACATAAATCTGAACGAATGAGTTCAAGTTTTCTATGTGCTCTTGAATGTGAATCATGAAAAGATTGTTTGCTATGTTTTCCTAGAATACAAGCATCACATTGCTCAAGTTTCCTAGAATTGTAGGCAAACTAGCAACACCATTTCTAAACAATAGTTGTCATAGTTCAAAGTCCAAATCTAGCATGCATAATAAACTTGATGGAAGTGTACCTTCTTCATAATGACAATGATGAGAAAGTTGTGCATGAGCAAAGGTACCTTGCAGCTTAAGAAGCCTTTCTTCTCTATTCCCCTCATGACAAGTGAGTGGTCAGATGCTTTTCTCACCTCAAGCTTGCCATCAAACATATGAATGGAGTGACCTTGCTGGCAAATGTGGACCAAGACAACAAGTTTCTCTTCAGTTGTGGGAGATATAGAACATGATGCAAAAGAAAGTATGGAAGACTAGGAAATTTGAGCCTGATTGTCCCAAGCTCTGATGGCTTGATTTTTGATTGGTCTGTAAAGTATACTGCTCCATCAACATTGTTAGTAAATTCTTCAAAAAAATCTTTTCTATGAGTCATGTGGCAAGTTACTCCTAAATCAAGCAACCAATCATTTTTCCAAGAAGCAAGTGAATCATTAAATAATTTGATTTACTTCGATATTAAATTATGCCAAAACATCATGAGCGGATTTAGGTCCTTTACCTTTGTCTGTGTCATTAGTATTACCTTTCTGTTGGTTTCTTTGCTGCTCAATTTTGTCCCAAGGTAGCTTGCATGTAGAGGCATCATGTGATCTATTCCTTTTTCAGCTTATGCAGTGCAAATCTGACTTTTCTCCTTGAGAGTGTCTGCCCCCCCACCTCTGAAATATCTTCCTCTTCCTCTCCAACCACCTCTTCCTCTCGAAGAATCTTAGCCAAGATTATTTTATTTATGAGCAAGGCACATAGCCTCTTCAGAAGATTCAGGGGTTGTCTTCTTCCCAAAAGGTTTCTCTCTTTCAACAATTTTTTTCACAAGAGAGTCAAAGGTAATATCTTTGAGATTTCCATTTGCTTGCAATGACTCAAGATAATTGAATTAAGTAGGATAAAGTGCCTTGAGAAAAGAGATAAGAGGGATATCCAATTCAACCTTAGTTGCTTTGATATCATGCATTATAGATTTTACGTTGGATGCAAGAGCAGGACGAACATTATTTTGTAATTCAAAAGTGAAGAGTTTAATCATGAGTTGAACAACTTCAAGTGCAAAATGTGAGTCATAGAGTTCTTTCAGCTTTTGTAAGGCTTCAAAAGGAGTAGAAGATGGTGAAATATGGTGACTCACCTCTTCACTTATAGATGCTACAATTAATGCATAGGCTTTGCTGTTCTTATTTTTACAAATGGTGAACTCTTTGTCTGAGGTAGGTTGTTCTAGCTCTTTGTCTCTGTCTCCAACACACACTCCTTTCCACAACTCATTAAAAATGAGGGTGTGTTTTATCATCTGGGACCACTCAGGATAGTTTTCCTTGCTAGTGAGAACTATTCCCACAATGGATATGATTGAATGCATTGTAAAATCTGTGTACTATAAAAGAAACTTCTAGCAATGTACTATAAAAAAATTTACTTCTGGTGGCAAACTTTGTTTAACTTTGAAAACAAATAATGAGGGATAATTAAAACAGCAGTGTATTAAAACCAATAGCCTTAAATCCACCATATGAAGTTTCATCACCAAGGAAATATTCTTATCTCACCATACGCTACTCCCTTCAACACATATGAACCAGAGGTCATATGCATCGACAGAGGTAGAATACCACATTTGGGCTCACGTTCCAGCAGCCACACCTCAATGTAGAACCTGACTTATGCAACAAACTCTTTTGGACATAAAACATTTAAAAACTTCACTTATGAGCCTTTAAATATGCCACCACTTATAATGACCATAAGTCATCTTTAAAAGACTTGATGTTTATATATATGCACCCTTTAAGAAATCAATGGAACACAACTTCACAGCTTGTATAATACACGGTCCTCAAAAATGGTTAACGTGCAGGCATCAAAATGATGTATTAAAAAAAACGCAGCGTATTAAAACCAAAACCAAAGTAGGCTTACGATATGCATGTAAGCAACATTACCAGCAAGTTCTAAAAACCTCAGTAGTGAGATATTCAACGGAGCACAGCATTACCAGCAAGTTCCAAAACCTATGGTTTGGTGCCTACAAGATCTTTCATATAAATAAGTTTTGTAGTTGTCTACTATAATGCTTTCCATGTATATCTCATGTTACTTGTTTAGTTTATGATGTTTATATTTATGATGTTTGAATGGCCTTAAATAAGTAAAAATCACCATTTTATTGATTCCCTCCCCCTCTCAATATAATTTTGAAATCTGAATAGCCTAGAGCTATTTTAAAAATTATAAAACCTCTAAGTTCATCATGTAAGACTTATAGACAACAAAAATATGTACTTATTTTTGGCATTATGTTGTCCTTAATAGAAACCAAGCTGATTTCACGGGAACTCCATAATATTCACAGGAACATTGCAGGTTTCATAGGAATGGTACAGGGGCATAATTCAATTCGTTAATGTCTTGGTCCATGTGAAGTTGGTTAATTGGTTATGAAGTGGTCCAAATGGTGCTATGTTAATATTTATTTATGCGGTTGAAGTACAAATAGATAATGAAGTATTACAAACTAGTTTCGACCAAATTCCTCATAGTTTTAGTCATTAATGTTTGTTATTCCCCCTCATGAATGTTTGTGGTAGTTATTAATGGACCGATTAGTTTATGGAGGTATTTTATGGTTGTGAAGTTGGTTATTAATGGTGGAGAATATTTGGGCAACTAGCAATTGAGAGTTTGGTTATGGTCCAACAAATATATATTAATTTAAATATTATTCTTGTCATTGTGTGCCCCATGATCTTAATTTGATTTAGTCAAATCAAAGCCATGGATTTTTCCTATGGTAATAACATGGAAAGAAGCTATAAATGAAATCATTTGATCATCCTAAGTGTGTTTTTCTCTTAGTGTTATGTTTGCTCCTATCTGATTAGGAGTTGCAAAGATAAAAGGGATGGTTTTTGCATTAGATGGAGAATGACTATTCGAGTGAGATATCTAGATAATCGATATGAGGTTCCCAAATTTCTTCTATTGGTCAATAAATGTGTAGAGAGATGTCGCATGGTAACTTTGGTTTTGATATATATACTTTAGCTCTGCATTAACGTGTTCTCTAAGTTAAAATCTACTTATTTTGTTTTGCGCTGAAGTATTTATCCATGCGTTGACCTATGTTTGAAATTGCATTTATATATGCATCGACGCTAGCCTCTATGTTGGTATATAAACTTTTTCTTTATGTTGATGAGCTCTGCATTTAAATTCTTCTTGTGTTGATGCTGAAGTTAGATTGGACTCCATGGTTTTGAGATCAATGTTTTGTATTAATATATGGCTCTACCATAGTTCTGCAAATCGTTGAATCGAATTTGCCAAGTGTAGGGATCTTTTATGGAAAATCTCTTATATATATCGGTCCCGTCCACATTTATTTTTTACACTCTAAAGTGATTTGTCTAATACTAGGCATGAAATCATTAATGGCATTAATATCAAACATGTTAATTTTGTAAAGAATTTACAAAGGAATTTCCTTTTCTGCTTTCTTGGATGTGTTATCATTGTGCCGATTAGTATTTTTATTACTTGACAACTCCTCAGACATTTTTTTATCAATATATAACCTATACCATTATATACAAAATCTATTAACTATATTTTATAAATAAATTACATAATTTTTAGTCAAAAAGAGGTCTAGTAACCAACGTGATTATGTGCCTAAACACCTTGGTGCATTTAATTTGGTAACACACTGGGGCGTTTAATTGTTTAACACCGATATCAAAAATTATTATTTTTTAAATAACTTTAAATGACGGTGTGATATGTAATGATAAATTACCACCATCACAATAAAAAATGAAAACATAAAAAATAAACATTGTTTTCTGTACTTAACAGTGCTATTTGGCAAAGGTGCACTAGTGCGTTAGATTACAGAGGTTTCATTGATAAACAGAACTCATATTTTAAAAAAATTGGATAGGGCTGACAAGGTTTGGATCCAATTCAATAAGTGGTCCCTGTGCTTTACATGTCAAACACCTTATATATAGTAACAAAGACCGATTCAATCTAAAATGACAAAAATGAAAAGCTCTAATTGTGAAGTGGTAGAGGGAGTTAGACCCTAAGGATGTGTGTGTGTGTCTGTGTCTGTGTGTGTGTGCGCACGCGCGCGTGCGCAATACACTGGCTTTCAATGTATCCTAGATTCACATTATTTTCATGTGCATTATTTGGAATTTTTGAAAAACCTTTCATGCAAGATGGATATGAATGAGCGCCCGAGACAGAGTATGCATCATTGTACAAAGACTATCACTTTCTTGTCACAAATTTAGTAAGTTTTTGTAGAGTTTGGTAATTGGTTCCTAGAGAAGACTATACATCAAGTATTTATCTCATAAGCGCATCCTTGTGATCAATATCCTTAGCATCTCAGAAGTGTGTTGTTTTGTGCTCATTTTTACGAAAAATACTTGATTGGTTGAGCCATATCATGGTTATTTATTTTCACACATTTTATATACAAATTATATGCACATTTGTGTGGACCTCTAAATATTGCAGTTGATAGAAAAATATGTTTTTGGTGACAAAAATATCAAATGGTGCTCTGTTATTAAATTTGTCAAGGACAAAGAACGGTTCTATTCGAAATTGGCATAAAGGAGCCAGGATGGTTGTGACTATTGAAATTATACAATAGTAGATTGATATATGCTTTAATGTCAATTATATGTACAAGGCAGATGTATGCATAGATTATATTGATGTCATTTTGACAAAGGTTGGTATTTTGTCTAGATATTGGCTTGAGAGATGCCTTTTAAATATTATGCAAAGAATGTCTTGATGATATGTTGGAGGTAGTATTTAGAGGTGTCTTTTGACTGATGTAGTTGAATGTCCATACCTATGATGTCTATTATTTGACATATCATAACTTATTTGATGACAGTAACTTGTTGTGTATCTTGTCTTAGCCCAGAGTTTGGAAAAGATCAACATAACAATTACATAATTGATTCCGCTCATTTATGTATATAGTGAATGTGAAGTGGAAGTGATCTACCCTTGTTTCTCTATGCTTGATTTGATTGATGCTTGCAGAGACCTCTTTGGTACCTTGACAAAGTTTGTAGTGAGCTTGGTACTTTCAAAGACTAGTGTGACAATATTAATGAAGTTACTTGAATACATTGAGCATGATGATGGAACCCTTACAAAAATTTTGAGGCATAAAATGGGAATCCTAAGAGATATTATAAAATAATATTATAAATAATAAACTAAGATTAGATTACATCATCAAATTTAGAAAGAAAAAAAAAACGACTTTTTAAACTCATATTTCAACTATCTCCCACATTGTTACTCAAATGACGAGTGGGAGCAATTGTTGGCATGCGAAATTTAAAATTCATCTAAGAACACCAATCATGCTCGATGGACCTTTCTACATGAAAAATGAGAAATATATGAAAATGTAATTCATTTATTTCTCATTTTCATGTAGTTGGGTCCATCGAAGGTATGAACATGGTACTCCTTGATGAGAATAAAATTTTTCATACAAAGAGTGCTACAGCCAAATTTGAGTAAAACGATGAAGATAATGAAAAAATAGTTATTTATTTTTTATCCTTTTACTGTTTTACTCCAAAAAAGTGAATCATCCAACATTGCTAACATCATCATCTTGAATCCTATTAGTTTGTATAAACTTTATATTGGTTGTACATTTTTGTTTTGAGACCCATTTTAGACCTCAAAAAGTCTCTAACACTTGATATGTTAGTTTTCTTAATCTTGTGAATGTGATGATGTCTTGTGGAATTTGCTTAGAATGGGTTGATAGTTGTATTGATGACTAATTTTGAATGAAATATTATGTTGTTTGATCTTGTCTAGTAGGATGAACTTGCTACTCTATAGTGACATTTGTAGCAAAGTTTTGTACATTGACTTGATAGGTTGTAACTTGGCCCTTGGGTGTAAGTTCTACTTGGTATTTGACTAAAACAATTCATTGTGCTGAATCTATGATTGGCCTATTTATGAATTATGATGAACATGAGATGTGCTTGACTTGGGTGTTGGCCTTGGCATGGTATTTAACAATATTGGACAGTTAGTGTATGATGAGCAATCTTGGTAACCGACAGTTAGAGTTGTGACTTGATGTGGTCAATTAGCTTGATAAGTTATTTGGCTTAATAAGGATAGTGACAATTTCTCTTGATGAATGCTTGATGTGCTATATGACTTGGGACTTTATAGCTAGGGTTTGATATGGTTATTGACAATATTGATTTGACTTGGTTATGGCTTGATTCAATGATTAGCATGGTAGTATTGGTATATTGCGTTGATCTCGATGCAATGACTCATTTAATTCAATGATTCAACTAGTTATTTAGTATTGGTATGAAATTTTGTATTCATTGGTGATTCAATATTTAGTGATTGGCACAAAGATATTTTAGTATTTAGTGATTTGGTATTCAGCTTGTTATCTTGGTTGTGCTTATTATTGGTGTGGGTCTAGTTTGACAGTAGATGAAAGGTGGCTTACATGTTTTATGATGGTTGATTGACAAGTGGATCCAATATGAAATATTATGAAACGTGTTCCATGAAGGTGCTGAGGGGTTGTAGCCTTTAATGAGGGAGTAGGTGCTTCCTTCTGTTAGGAGTTGGTAAACGGGATTATGGGGTTGTAGCTCCCTTCCATTGGGTGTTGGAGAACAATTGGAGGTTGTAACTTCCTATAGGTAGGAGCCTATGTGATAACAAGAGTCTGTATCAGTACAAAATTGTAAGAAATGTTATTTATTATAAAATAATAAGATATATTGACAACAACGGTGGTTTTCTCCCACATTGGGTTTCCACCTAAAATCTTGGTGTCCACTTGTGTTGATGTGTTGATGTGTCGGTGTACTTTGATTCATATGGTTTACATGCTCTTACTTTTAATGTTGCTTATGGTTCTTTGAATAAGATATAACACTTTGATTGGCTAATGAAGTAATTGATCAGATGAATTGAAATGAATGCATAAATTTTAATTCCAAATAGAATATTGATTCACCCCCCCC
>APFE031612638.1:384298-465903 GCA_000404065.3 Pinus taeda
TGGTATCAAGGCATAACAGGTGGAACCAAATACCCTGAGATGCTTTACCGAAGGAATGTGCCCATACCACATTTCATAGGGAGTCTTGTTTCTGATAGCATTAGATGGACATCTATTCTTTATATATACAACACATAGAACTGCATCAACCAAAAACATCAATTTTACATTTTTAAAAATCATCATGGAGCGCACCATATTTAAGATTGTCCTATTCATTCTTTCAGCTACACCATTCTATTGGGGATTATAAGGCACAATTGTTTGATATTTGATCCCATGTTGGGAAGATAGTTTTCAAATTCATTTGAAGTATATTCTTTTCCATTATCAGTGCGAATAGAGCCAATATGAAATTGTGCATAATTTTCAATCCATGTATGAAATTTCTTGAATGTTTGAAAAGCATCAAATTTGTTCTTCAATAAATATACCCAACACATTTTTGTGTAGTCATCAATAAATGTCATCATATATTTATTTCCATTTGTAGAAGGAACAGGCATTGGACCACATAAATCTGAATGAATGAGTTCAAGTTTTCTATGTGCTCTTCAATGTGAATCATGAAAAGATTGTTTGCTATGTTTTCCTAGAATACAAGCATCACATTGCTTAAGTTTCCTAGGAATTGTAGGCAAACTAGCAACACCATTTTTCTTAAACAAGCGGAGGCTGTCATAGTTCAAATGTCCAATCTAGCATGCCATAATAAACTTGATGGAAGTGTACCTTCTTCATAATGAGAATTGTATGAGAAATGTTGTGCATGAGCATAGGTACCTTGCAGCTTGAGAAGCCTTTCTTCTTCTATTCCCCTCATGACAAGTGAGTGGTCAGATGCTTTTCTCACCTCAAGCTTGCTATCAAACATATGAATGGAGTGACCTTGCTGGCAGATGTGGACCAAGGACAACAAGTTTCTCTTCAGTTGTGGGAGATATAGAACATGATGCAGAAGAAAGTATGGAAGACTAGGAAATTTGAGCCTAATTGTCCCAAGCTCTGATGGCTTGATTTTTGATTGGTCTGTAAAATATACTGCTCCATCAACATTGTCAGTAAATTCTTCAAAAAATAATTTCTATGAGTCATGTGGCAAGTTGCTCCTAAAGCAAGCAACCAATCATTTTTCCACGAAGCAAGTGAATCATTAAATAAATTCTCATTTACTCCAATATTACATTGTGCCATAGCATAATGAGCGGATTTAGGTGCTTTACCTTTGTCTGTGTCATTAGTATTACCTTTCTATTGGTTTCTTTGTTGCTCAGTTTTGTCTCAAGGTAGCTTGCATGTAGAGGCATCATGTGATCCATTCTTTTTGCAGCGTATGCAGTGCAAATCTGACTTTTCTCCTTGAGAGTGTCTTCCCCCCCACCTCTGAAATATCTTCCTCTTCCTCTCCAACCACCTATTCCTCTCGAAGAATTTTAAGCAAGATTCTTTTCTTTATGAGCAAGGCACACAACCTCTTCAGAAGATTCAGGGGTTATCTTCTTTCCAAAAGGTTTCTCTCTTTCAACAAATTTTTTCACAAGAGAGTCAAAGGTAATATCTTTGAAATTTCCATTTGCTTGCAATGACTCAAGATAATTGAAGTAAGTAGGATAAAGTTCCTTGAGAAAAGCGATAAGAGAAATATCTAATTCAACCGTAGTTTCTTTGATATCATGCATTATAGATTTTACTTCAGATGCAAGAGCAGGATGATCATTATTTTGTAATTCAAGAGTGAAGAGTTTAATCATGAGTTGAACAACTTCAAGTGCAGAATGTGAGTCATAGAGTTCTTTTAGCTTTTCTAAGGCTTTGAAAGCAGTAGAAGATGGCGAAATATGGCGACTCACCTCTTCACTTACAGATGCTACAATTAATGCATAGGCTTTGTTGTTCTTATTCTTCCAAATGGTGAACTCTTTGTCTGAGGTAGGCTGTTATGGCTCTTTGTCTTTGTCTCCAACACACACTCATTTCCACAACTCATTAAAAATGAGGGTGTGTTTTATCATATGGGACCACTCAGGATAGTTCTCCTTGCTAGTGAGAACTATTCCCACAATGGATATGATTGAATGCATTGTAAAATATGTGTACTATAAAAGAAACTTCTAGCAATGTACTATAAAAAATTGTACTTCTGGTGGCAAACTCTGTTTAACTTTGAAAAAAAATAATGAGGGATAATTAAAACATCAGTGTATTAAAACCAGCAGTCTTAAATCCACCATATGAAGTTTCATCACCAAGGAAATATGCTTATCACACCATATGCTACTCCCTTCAACACATATGAACAAGAGGTCATACACATCGACAAAGGTAGAATACCACACTTGGGCTCACGTTCTAGCAGCCACACCTCAATGTAGAACCTCACTTATGCAACAAACTCTTTAGGACATAAAACATTTAAAAACTCACTTATGAGCCTTTAAATATGCCACCACTTATAACGACCATAAGTCATCTTTAAAAGACTCGATGTTTATATATATGCACCCTTTAAGAACTCAATGGAACACAACTTCACAGCTTGTATAATACACGGTCCTCAAAAATGGTTAACGTGCACGCATCATAATGATGTATTAAAAAAAAAGCAGTGTATTAAAACCAAAACCAAAGTAGGCTTACGATATTCAGGTAAGCAACATTACCAGCAAGTTCCAAAAACCTCAGTAGCGAGATATTCGACGGAGCACAACATTACCAGCAAGTTCCAAAACCTCACCAGCCAAATATTCAAGAACAACGGCAAGGTACACCGGAGAACCAACTCTGATATTCAAACATTTATCTTGATATTGATATATTATATAATATTCAATGCACTCTCACGGTGTTCCCGCACAATGCACTCTCACGGTGTTCCCACACAATGCCAAAGTTTAACACACAGTTCAATGCATTGTCATGGTGTTCCCACACAGCACCAAAGTTTCGACTCCATCTCACTCCACAGCACCTCGAGGCAGCAACTATCTCCAATCGACTCCTTCAATGCAGTAACACACTTCAATAATGAATGAGATTTCACATGGATTTGACATAGATGTTTGCCTGCAAAAAATGCAGAACATAGGCAGAATAGGGAGTTACAAAGCAGAAGGAAGCGAAAAATGGCGTTGGCTCTGATACCATGTCAGACTAGGCAGTAACTCCTCAAAAACAATTTGTTGTTATTCATTAGGTTGGTCTTTATTATATACATGAGGGAGAGACTCTTCATTTCATCTCTCAGTAACTATTCATATTCTCTATTATTTATTTACATCAATTTCAGTTATTGACCCAATCCTAATGATTAGGTGTCAACAGATGCAAATAATTAGTAACAATATGATAAGATGCAAATGATTAATAACAATATGCTAAGAATATTATGATTTATTCCACTAGGGCATTAAAAACCAAAGCAAAGGGATTGAAATCTGATTAAAAAATATTAATGCATAATGTAGCATATTGAATCAATACATGGCCAGTGCATTGGGAACCAAAGCAATGATCTATTCCACTACACCGTGCGGCATTGAGAATTGGATAAAGGGATCGAGATCTGATGAAAAAAATAATGCACTAACTGGGTATTAATCAATACGTATTACGCAACAAGTGCATCAATAATGAAAGAATGCACATCCTCGTACTAATCCATATGCAGCAAATGAGGGGATTAAAAATACAGATCCAAAATATTAATATACATAGTCAACCCGACAATAACACTTTAAACTCTGAAGACAATCAGATGTCTACAAAATAATTTTTTATTTTGATTAGACTCATTTAGCAAAATTAAATATATAAAATTGCAAGGATACGTAAGTGACTGGGTACTTCACTTATTACTTATGCCATTGTTAAAAGGTACGGCTTTCAAATTCCTTTTTCCTGTAAAATTAAAATTTGACCACGTTTTCGCATTTTTTTACCCTTTGTTTCAAGTTTTTAATCAAATATGTGAGTGTCATGGAAAACTCTATTTTAACAATTTTTGTAAATTTATTCCATAACTTGGAGGCTGATAATGACTATTATTTATAAAAATTCATTTCAAATATTTTAATATATATATACATAAATAATGTAATTCAGAAATAAAATTAAATATCAAAAATTAAATATTATGATTGAAAATTAAAAATTCTTATTTATTAGAACATTTTATTGAAATAATACTTTCAAAATAATTATATATTTTCATATTATATATATATATATATATATATATATATATATATAATATATATATATATCCCAATTTTGAGTTTATCCGTGGAGGTATCAATTTTTTTAAGAATCAAACTTCTCTTATAACACTACAAACTCATCAAAATTCTATATTAAAAGTCAAATTCTTGTAGATTAATCATACTACTAACACTTAGCAAAATTTTATATTAAAAGTCAAATTTTATGTTAAAATCAAATTCTTCTAGATTAATCAACCATATTTTTTAATTAAATTCATGAATAATAGATTAATAATCAACCACTCAACTATAATTTTTAGTTAGATTCATTAATAATAGATTTATAATCAACCCTAATTTCTATCTAGATTGATTAATAATAATAGACTTATCATCAACTACAAGGCTTACCTAAATTCTATATTAAAAGTCAAATTCCGGGCTTGTCGTCCTGTTCACCATGATAGAATATTTTTTTTAAATGGACCGTTATTTATCAGGTTGCAACTCAGCATCGATAGAATGCTTTTCCCAAAAATCGTTATTTAATCTATTATTAAATTCATTAATAATAGATTAATAATCAACCAATCAACCATAATTTTTAGTTAGATTCATTAATAATAGATTAGTAATCAACCATAATTTCTATCTAGATTCATTAATAATAATAGATTTATCATCAACTACAAGGCTAACCTAATTTCTATATTAAAATTAAAATTCCAGGCTTGATGTCTTGTTCACCAAGATAGAATATTATTTATCAGGTTGCAACTCTCTTCTGCCACATGCATCGCATCGATAGAATGCTTTTCCCAAAAATTGTTATTTATCATGTTGCAATGCAAGTGCTTGAGGCAGGAAAGTCATTTTCTTCAGCCATCAGATACAGAATAGAAGGTACAATGGGAGCATCAGGGTTTTGTGAACAAGAGTGGGATCATATATTCAATAACCTGCCGAATGTGTATTGGGATTGTAATACTAATAATAGTACTCCATGTACAACAGAACAGTTGGACACACATCTGGATGCAGCCGAGTGGCCTTCATGGGATAATTTAATCATCAATGGTTGCTCCCTTAATAATGTGTCGTTGCCAGCAGACTTGCAGACAATCGAAGAGTATTTAATGGATGAAGCGTCGCGAGATGACAATAATGACATGGAGCAAGACCTAATATCCAGTCCTACAAAAGATGCCATGAATGTCTTCCAATGCCCAATAGACAGTAGTGCAAAGCCACTCACTGTTGACCATCCTGCTGGGAATCAACTGGTTGAGACAAACAACAGCAGCAGTGAGTCAAAATCAAAGGTGACAAACAATGCAGGCTCGTCCTCTGTGGATGTCGGTGATGGTAACCTCAAATACAACGGATTGAGGCTCTTACATCTCTTGTTAGCATGCGCAGAGACAATGTCGGAGGGAGCAGAAGATCTGGTGGAGGTCATCCTCTGCAGGTTACGAGGCCTTGTTTCTTCCACGGGATCCACCATGGAGAGAGTCACGTACTATCTATACTGTGCTCTGCTTCACTATAATGTTGATTCACTCACCCATCTCATGGAGCCAAATGATGAGACAAGTAACGACAATTTTTTGGGAGCTCTACAACTACTGCATGGAGCTTATCCCTACGTACGAATACCTCACTTCACTTCTAACCAAAGAATTTTGGAAGCAGTAGCGGGCGCTGGCTGTGAGGATCCATATTATTGACTTCGATATCATGGAGGGCATACAATGGCCGCCATTAATGGGGTCATTGAAGAATATTGATGTTGCTCACTTGAAAATCACAGCAATCAAATGGGCGGATGAGGAGAAAGAGGAGGAGAGTGTGGTGTATTGTGGGCATACCGGGAGAAGGTTGTCGGAGTACGCAACCTCTGCGGGGATCCCATTTTCATTCCAAGAAATGGATTTGGAAGGGCTGAAGGACATCCCGTCGTCCGAAGAGGGGCAGATTGTAGTAGTGAACTGTATGTGGCAATTGCCTCACATGCTCAATCTCAGAAATAAATCACACTTATTGGAATTCCTCGTTGGCGCATGACGCCTGAATCCAGTGGCTGTTACGCTCACGACAAGTTGTCGTGGCACCCAGAGTGGCACTGCCAACTTCCTTGAGAGCTTCGTTTGTGGCTTGGAGGAGTTGTGTGCCATTTTTGACTCGGTTGAAGTTGGACTGCCGCAACATGAACTTGCAAGTGCGATGGTGCAGCGCATATTATTTGGGTCGGCCATGTCGAAGAGAATTATCAGTAGTATGCGTGGAGATCATAGCACCGCAGATATCACAGAATCCAACTTTGTTGACCTTCCGTTCACTTGTGGCTATGAGGAAGGAAGTATAAGTAATGAGAACATGATTTATGCAAAATATATTCTGCTGTTGAGCAGCAGTAGTGGATGTTACGAAGTAGAAATGGTGGGTGATCATTGATTGGTTCTGAAATGGGGTTCCACCCTTTTTGTCACGCCCCAGAGCCTATGGTGGTCTTTCAACCGTGCCGGCGAGGTGCTGCACCACCGAACACTTTCTTTTTAACAATACTCATGCACATGGACTACACCTAAATTCACCTTCGCATTACTTAGCTTGTGTTTCACAACCAAGTAAACATACATTTATCCTTTATACTTAATGAAGCCCATACTCATTCATTATCCATCGTAATTAAATAACAAGAACATCAACAATTGCAACAAGTATAAAGGGGAGGGGCAACTCCCCGTAATGTGAGTATGCCCAACAGTTTATTAAGAATATCAGTTTTACAATACAAGTGTGCTTGCCAAACTCCAAGCCAACACTTAACCAAATTTACAACCGAGGCATAGAACTGCCTTTACAACATCTGTGCACTCTTACACGGTAGAAAGGTGCTCACCCAAACCACCTGCAACACTACCTCAACCCTGGCACAAATTCGTACATTCAACATCCACTCATGGCACACCTGCCAACACTTCGTCTTTTCCCAAGTACTACCTCCAATGTGCAGTAAAGACCAACAGTGCGCATGAGTTATGCGCAATTCCCTTGTCTTCTATGCGCATTGCGGTTCTGCACCTTATGCGAAGATGTGTGAAGATCGAATGCGTCCAAATGCCATTTCAACGCATCCAATATATATGTTTGCCAACGCATTTGTCCATGGTGGTGGCACTCCAGCCGACCCCCAAAATACTTATCAACGCATCCACACCATATGCTATTTGCCCGTCAGATTTGCCATGTGCAATCCACTCCGAATCGGCGTATAAAGGTTCGTTCACCTGTTGTCCATTCGTTCAACCACAGGTCAATCATTCGGTGTGCCTGCCCGTTCGTTCAGCGCTCGCCCTCATCCAGCGTTCCACCCATTCGTTCAGCCGTTCAATGCGCGCCCGCCCATGTTGCCTCACGTTCACCCGCGCGCCCTCGCCCATTCGTCCGCCGGTTGGTCGCATCGGCCGTCGCATCGTCACACGCCAACGCGCTCATCGCACGCCTGTCGTGCGCGTGCGGCCGGTCGTCCGGCGCCCGCCCGTCGCACAAACCATACGGCGTTACATCCTCCTCCACCTGAAGTCGTTGTCGTCCTCGACAACATCCCCAAGCATCAATCCATGATGTCAACTCTTCCACATATGGCAAACATCCCTACAACATATGTAGGACTCATCTCCACCATGTCTCATCTAAGTGACCAACTGTCACCAAGATAATCCATACTAATGTATGTCAACGATGTCCATGATCATCGACCATCTGCCACAACATCTTCATGCTGCTTTCCACCATGGAAGGCTGGCCCTTCCAACTCAAGCTACATGTCCACTGCAACAATGTGTCAACCCCATCATGTGCATCAACTCCATCATGTGAAAATTGCCCATGATATGTCAACAAGTGTTAACACACCTCAACCATGTGCCAACATCTCATCTCAACAATCGGAAGTCCTCTCAATCCATGACAATCAACCATCATGTTGCAATCTCCACATGTTGCTCCATCGTGGAAGGCTGGCCCCTCCATCTCAAGCTACATGCTCACTACAACATGTAGTGTCGAACTCATCATGTGTCGCTCTCATGTGAACCTGCTGCCATGATACTCCAACACAATGCTAACACATTATGTAAATGCTAGCCCCCATGCTTGAACTAGTCGGATGGCCAGTCCAACTGTTGCGATCAACCCATGAGAATGCACATCCTCATGCCACCATCAGTTGTTCCTCAAAGCATCCTTGTCACATCCTGAACTCGATCAAGAATCCATCCTCATAGTTAAACCATGCTCAGGTCCATGAAGTAGTCCTCATCTCATCTGCAACATGTCCATGATGTTTGGTGTCAATGTTCTATATGAAATTAGCCACATCAATCCCAACATCATCCTTAACTATGCCTCCTCCATATGAACAAACCATCTCACCAATCTCCAACCTTCGGTTTGCCACATCCATGTCCATGAAGCTCCCTCCATCACATCTGCAATGTGTCATCCCTCAAGTCTTCCAAGTGCTCTAAGAGAACACCTCTCTCCATCAAGTCAAGTGCCTCAAGAGAACACCTTCTCATGTATCCATGTGATGTCCATGATCAAAGATCAATCAGCTCCCATGTGTAAAATTAGTTGAGTCTCGGCTCAACCCATGCCCAAGTGTAGCCACCAAGGCATCATCGTCGTAACTCCATCACCTCAAAGTGTCCCATATAGAGCCTCCACATCAAGTCACTCTTTCAAGCCATGCCCATACATGTACTTTGAAAGTATGCACCCCATCCTGCATCAAAGTCTCTGACCTCAGCTCCTCAATGCATCCGATCCTCTAAGTCCACCATATATGAAGTCCCCAAAAGTCACAATGATCTCATGTCATCATGAGCTCCATAAGTCATCCTCGACCAACATCTCAGCAAGCATACAAGTCTCCACCCAAAGGTCTCTGCAAGATTCCTCAGCTCTCCATGTAGTAAGAATGCCCCATAGTCTGCTCACAACTCCATCCAAGTCCATGGCTTGGTTGCACAAGAGTGTACAACCTCCCCATAGGCTCATAAGTATAAGTCTCCATGTCACACTAGCACATCCATCTGCACAGCATCCATGCCTTGGTACACCTCATTGGATGCCCATAAGTGACACCTCTAAAAGTGCACCCACAATATGTCCTTGCATAAGACTTCCATGCTCCATGTCTCCAACCTGATGTCCATGACTAAGTTGCCATGTAGTCCAACCAAGCAACAATCGGTCATCCCTATCCAAGCTGCAATCTTCGGTCTAGTGAACTCGGTCACCCAACCATATCATCATCACATGAGTCTCTCCATCATAGCTCCTCTACGAAAGGTACCACCAAGACTTGCTCTTGGACTTAGCCATGAGAAGTCCACCCAGGAAACTCAAGTGTGTGTGCCCTTCAATCTGTCCATGTGTCATGCCAGGCACTTAGCCATGTGGCTAAAGCATGACTCATTCCTCCACAACGATCATCAAGTTCCACCCTTGTCACGGGCCTTTGTACCTTCTCCCACAAGGTCACAAACAACCCCAACAAGTCCTGCAACAATCAACAAAACAATCCTTGCTTCTCCATACAAGGTCTCATCATGAACACCCATGGTAAGATGCTCCATAGCATCGACAAACTAGCTTTGCCCTTCCCTGCAAACGGTCCATCTACCAAATGCTCAAATGAAACACATGTATCACTAGTACTTACATCATCATGAGGTTCCTCCATGAGAGTACCCTCATCCATACATGTCTGCAAACTGCACGATCCTGGTCCAACTTGATCAATCTCAAGTTCATCCTCGCTCACAGTCATGTCTGCAACATCATCGGTCATCACGACTTCCTCTTCCTTGGTAGTACAATCTGCAACTTCAACTTGCCCCATTGTCCAACCAAGTTGAAGAAGCTCATCTTCAACATTCTTTTCCAAGACTGCAAGCTCTTCTTGAATCCGGGGATTCTCCTTTTTCAATCGCTTCAACAAAAGGGCCTTGAACCTTATAATATTCGCTTTGAAAGAGGAGGTAGATGAGGATATTTTAGCCATAGCCGAGAGAGAATCACATAATAGACTACAAATTGAAACAATGTGTATCACAGAAGCAAAAAGGTTGGGGAAATTAACTGAAAATAAAGGAAGGTTTATCTAAATAAAGGTGAGCTATATTGACCATAAGTATGACATACTTAGTAAAACCTCAAGTCTAAAAGGAACGAGAATATTTATAAATGAAAATCTCATTCCAGAAGATCAAGCAGAATTAAAAAAGGAGGTTCAAAAGGTAAAAGAAGCTAGGAAGAAAGGAAAATGGGCACTAATAAGAAATAGAAAAGTTGTTATTCGAGAAAGAAACCAAAAAGATAGTAATAAATAGAAATTCAACATGCTCTGGATCCTTTCTTGGAATTTTCAGGGGTTTCCATAGAACAAAGGCCCCAAGCTAAGTTGGATCTCGAATGATGTTGATATTATATTGCTCGTTGAAACTTGGGAGTGTGAAGTATCTAAAGTCCCTAACATAGATGGCTTTGCACTATGGTATACATAGAACAAGCGATCCTCCTATAGAGGTATTGGGGGTATAGCTTGTTACATTAAGAAGAACATATCCCCCCATGATAGGATTTATAAAAATGACCCTTACAACCAATATAGTTATATAGAGATTATTGACATTAACAATAAAAAGACCGACATAGAAATCTGTTATTCCCCCCCAACCAATTCTATCTTTTATAATAAAAAGAATCTAGATAAAAATAGTCCTTACAATGTTTTAGAGAATGATATTTCTAGACTAAGGAATGAAGGTAATATCGTTTTAATGGATGAATTTAATGCTCGAACTTCAAGTAACCAAGCTATTCTTCTAAGCAATCATTCCAACCCTAATCCTCTTTGGTTAGACGATGACCTTACTCTGGCTAGTTGGTACAAAAGGAGCTCTGAAGACCTTGGGAAGAATTTGTTTGGGTCGGAGCTAGTCAAGCTTTGTAGTGCTCACGATCTCATCATTTGCAACGGTCTAAAGAAGTGGCCCAATTCTAGCCAGATAACTTGCATCCATGGGCTTGGTAGTAGCGTGGTAAACTATGTTATCTCCGATCTCCCTTTATGCAATGAAATAATACATTTTGACATCTTAAACGACCACGAGCATGACTCTGATCATAGACGACTTGCATCCATGGGCTTGGTAGTAGCATGGTAGACTATGTTATTTCTGATCTCCCCTTATACTGTAGAAAAATAATACATTTTGACATCTTAAAAGACCACGAGCATGACTCTAATCATAGGAATTTACTTATAACTCTCAATTTTGTCATGCATAGAGATCCCATGGAAGATAATCCTTATAGCCAAAAGAACTTAATATTTGATATAAATAAAAACGATCTCTTTCTAAATGAATTAAAAACTAATTTTCTTCATTTATCTAGTATAGAAAACATAGAAGACCTCTATCATAACTTTACTACAACCGTCTCATATTCTATCAACAAGTTCTCAATTGAAGTTTCAAGTAATAAAAGAAATAGCAAAACCAACCCATGGTATGAAAAAGATTGTAAAAGTGCAAGGAGAGTAATTAAGGAAGTTGTTGATGAATCCCTTAAAATTAGCAAGATAAAAATATACAAAGCCCTAACTAAAAGGAAAAAAAGACAATATATTCATAAAAGACAAGAGAATCTCTTATACCTCTCTAAGGTAGCTCCTAATAAATTCTAGAGGTAGATTCTAACTAGGAAAACTAAAGATAACAATAAAATTGCTTTACACGACTGGAATTCCTATCTTAAAATGTTTTATGAATCTCCAAATGTCGTGGATAACTTTGAAACCCTGATCACAATGAAATACGTCTTCTCATTAGAAGACAATGGTTTTGGGGTTAAACACCTAGCAAATGGGAAAGCTAAGGACATTTAAGGTTACCATGCAGAAATCTTAAAAATTGGAGGTCATGTCCTCATCCCTCACATCCGCAAGCTTTTCAATCAAGTGGTCAAGAAAGGGTTCCCTAAACCATGGAATCATAGCCTCATTATCCCTATTTTTAAAAGTGGGGATACAAATAACCCCTCTAATTATCATTCAATTATGATCATCCCTCTCTTATCCAAGTTATACGGTATTGTTTTGGAAAACAAGTTGAGCATATGGCTTGAAAGTGAAGGTAAGTGGCCTAAAGCCAATTGGGGTTTAGAAGGTAGCACTCAACAACGGACCACCTCGCTACGCTTAGGATCATTGTGGAGGAATTCCACAATGATAAATCCAATCTCTTTTGTTGCTTTGTGGACTTTATAAAGGCTTTCGATATGGTTCCTAGAAACAACCTGTGGAATAGATTAGAAGAGCTAAAGTTTCCTTTCGAGTTGAGAGCTATCACTATAAGGATATAAGATAATGTAATTGCCGATTTAAAGAGCAATGAGGGGTGTTCGAAAGATATTAAGTGTAATATTGGAGTTAAACAAGGTTGCCCCCTCTCCCCTACCCTATTTTGAATTTGCATCAACAAGCTAGAAGGTTGTTTAGAGGAAGCAGGTTGGGCTGGCATGATCTTAGCTGGGATAGTCATCATCCTTCTTCTCTATGCTGATGATATTGTTATTCTCGCAAGGTTCCCATCTGATCTTAATAAGCAACTTAGAATTCTTAAGGATTTTTGCTCTACCATGGTTATGACTGTTAACACTGACAAAACAAAAGTTATGATTATCAAATCCAAGAAGGACACTTGAGCTAATTTTATGTATGACAATAATAACTTGGAGGAAGTGTCTTCTTACAAGTACCTAGGAATTGATATTCGTCACAAGCTCAACTTGAACTATAGCATTGAGAAAAGGATTAATGGGGGGTGGAAAGCTTATTTTGGTCTTGAAAATAATTGTAGAACAACAAACCTCGTAATGCGGGATAAAAAGAAGTTCCTCTTTGAAACTTTAGTCACTCTTGTTATCTTATATGGATGTGAGGTTTGGGGTTGGAGCATCTCTAGAAAATCTTGGAGAAATATTGAAAAAATCCAGAAGCGTTTTACAACGTACAATCTCAAAATTAAAAGCAATACACCTTATCCTATTATGTTTATAGAAGTGGGTCTTTCTCCTATCAAGAGCCTAGCTATGACTAGGCTTCTGTTGTACAAGCACAAACTCAATAACATAGGACCATAGACTTCCTAAGCTAGCTTTAAATTCCAGCCAAAACCACCTAGGGCTCAAATGAGGTTGGTATAAAGACACCAGGGACTGGTTAAACCATTGGGAGATTGACGAGAATGTTGCATTGCAAAACATTAATAGCATTAAAAATATTTTTACTTCTAAGTTCAAAGAAAAAAATGTGATGTGAGAAAGATTTAGCAGCTGAAAGAAAATTAAGATATTATAAGGAGGTCATCAACCCCACCCTAGAAGATCAAAGGTATCTCTATGTTTTAACTACCTCAAAGAAGAAAATTAATATAGTCAATATTATAAAAAACTCTCATGAGCTCCACAGTGAAATGGGTCGTTGGGCAGTTCCTAAAACACCACGGATGAAAATGAACTTCCATCTCTGTGAGAATATGAACATCGAGGATTAAAATCACTTCCTCTTAGAGTGCCCTGCATACAACCACATTAGATCTCAGTTTCATAATCTTTGTTTCAATACTAACCTTCCTAGCCTTTTATGATGTCAAAATTATAGTGAGTTTGGGAGGTTTCTCTCCAAGATTTTTGAGCATGGGAATACAATCTTAAATCAAACTAAATAATTCATTTATTTAGGTCTGATAGACCAAAGTTTGGTCTTAGTGGATGTTAACCACCATCATCATCATCATCATCATAAAAGTTGTATTTTTAAATTATTTAATTTACATAAATTAAGGATTTATTTAGTAGCATTTAAATTTAAAAAGAAAAAAAATACAATTTGGGAGATGTGTAATTCCTTTCATGTTTAATATGGAGTTAACACATGGTTCATATCAATGAGAAATATGTCTATTTTAACAAACTTGGTTTTATTCTTAACTTGAGTCAATATAGAGAGATAATTTTGATTTTAGAGATGGGTGTTGATCACTTCCTTATAATGTTTTACCTTTATTTTTCCCTCAATTCTATTACCTGCTTAATCCTATGGGTTGATATTTGGTTAGTTCTAAATAAAAGTGTTATAAAACATCAATAACTCAGTCTCATTAGGTTCACTCAATTAATTGTTGATATTACCACATAGAAAAAAGAAAATGTTGTAAAATATTTCATGCTCATCCATAAATAAATTCAATTTCATAACATAATTTTATATCAAACTTTAAAAGAAGATAAAGTAATTGAATGTAAACAAAATCTTATATTTTCACTTTATTCTAAAAATATTTCAATATAGTACTTAAATAAACTATTTGGCACAAATATAAGAAGAAGAGAACCTTAGCTCATTCTTCTCATATTTGTGGAAGGTGCTTCTTCCACTAACTACATTCAATGATTGGATTTTCAAGTCAAAAATGGAAATGGAGGATAATTCAAGAAATTTAATTTGGCATCACAAAATAATGTGGAAAGGGTGACTACGGATTATTAGGAATAATGAATCCCTTCTTGTCACCCTCACCATTCCCCACTCATGATATCTTGTTACCTATAAGTGTTTAGTCCTCAATCAATTGTTGATATTTTGTTATTAGTTGAAGGATATACTATTTACAACATGAACATGTCCCTATCATAAGACATCATTTTTAATTATCCATTCTAAAATTAAAATAATTGAATTATCATAATTAATTACATATTTAATAAAAGGGGTAAAAATGGGGACATTACACTATATAGGAATAAAATCATCCATTACTATTATCTTACTTACCAAGCATCTCCAAAGTACAATAGGTCAACAAAACCATTACAGCTTGGTTCAAAATTTTATGAACTCTAAAAGATAATCTATTAATGGATCAAACTAAAATGAAGCAATAGATTATTCATCATCATTTTGAATGGAATTTTGAAGAAGGGGATTTATTTTTCCTTTTTCTACAATTGTGGAAATATACCACCCTAAAATATGACCACCACCATAAGCTTGCTACAAGATTTTATGGTCCCTATAGGAGCCTTAAGTATATTGGATAAGTTCCTTATAAATTAGAACTTTTGAGCCACTCTCAAATCCATCACATCTTCCATGTCTCCTACTTGAAGAAAGTGGTTGTACCTAACTTCCATGCTCAAACAAGTCTTCTTGAACTAGATGAATAAGGTTTCATTTAGTTATATCTTGAAGTTATCCTTGAAAAACAAGAGAATCATAATTTCATGTGCTATATCCATGAATTCCTAATTTACAATGGAAGGATACACAGATAGATGATGCCACATAGCATTCATTAGCCATTCTACAACAATTCCCTCATCTTGACCTTGAGAACAATGTTGGTTATTTAGGAGGGGTGGAATGTAGGGTCCTAACCTCCCAAAATCCCTAAGTAGATGGATAAGTTAATATGTATTTCCATATGCCAAAGCCATCATTAGTAAATAAGGCACATGTAGTGGTGTGAATATAATTATTGTAAGAAGGCTTATTAGAAGGATTCACCTGCTAGAAATTCACTTCTTTATAATGTACCTAGAAGGTAGAAAATACTATAAAAAGATGTATAAGAATTACAAAATATGTCTCTTGAAATCATTTTAATCAAATCTCTCCTTTATTGGAGGTTTCCCCCTCTAAGAGGCAAGTTAACATTTCTTCCATATCAATAGAGGTAAAATATCATGGCTCATATCATTTATTATGCTTGCAAATATATTTATTTCAATAATCGATTTGAGTAATGTCTATGATTTATTCTTCGAATATTTCTAATTGGAATATTTCATCTTATTTTGGTTAAGGAATCCAACATTAGATCTCTTATGATTCCAATATGGTTACTAAAGCAATGTTAGGGAAATCAACTCTTTCAAAGAGTACACTAACAACGATGATTCCTTGAGCCATAAAGGACGAAATCATCCATCTCAAAAGTTCATTCTACCATGTGATGTGACTTCTCAAATTGGAAGTTGATCTATGGGTAAAGAAATCCACTCCTGTAGGCACATAGGACCTAGAGAAAAATGAGGGGAACAACTCCTTTACATAGTATACTTACGATGATCATTGGTAAAGTGAAAAGGGAGGTAAGCATCCATTTCAAGACTTCATTTCACCATGTGATGTGTGTCCTTAGCTAGGAAGTTGATATATGGGTGATGAAATCCACTTCTTTAAGCATATGGAAACTAGAAAAAATGGGGGAGAACATTTTGTAACATTCGTTAATGTTTTTACACATGGAGAGAACATGAGAAACATGCATTAAATCTCACATGAACTAACATTGGTCATTGTTAGTTTTTGTAGTATTAGAGGTGTTGTAGTCTTGAAACTTTGTGGAGAGGCTAAAAAAAGGAGTTCTCCATTACCCAGACATCGTTTCTAGAAATTCCACCTAGAAGTGTCTCAACTAGATTATTAGCCTAATTTTTAATATTTCCTAAGTCTAAACTTAGGAAAATGGGTTAATTAATCAGTGTTAATTGAGAAAGGTGTGAATCATCTCGAAACTTGCACAGATCGACTAGGAAATAATCTTACCCCTTGATTAAGTTTTAATCTTGGCCATTGGAGTCCTCATAGAATATTATAAGAAGAATTCGATGGGTAGATGGAGAACACACACTTGAGATAAATTTCCTTGGGCTGTTCGATTTTCCAGAGAGCAGCAGTAGTTTCTAGAAATGTTTGAGCCAAAGATGGGAGCAAAGGGGTAGGGACAATGTGTTTGGAGGAAGAGATTCTAGTTTCAGACAACAGCTTGTAGAGAGGCATAAATAGCCACAGAGAGGATGAAATAGAGGTTACGTAAAAGTCTCTATCGGCAATTCGATCTTACTAGAGAGAAGTTGGTTTTTAGTTCTAGAGGTTGGGAAGATTATCTAGAGTGTCAGAGAGACAATTTCTCAGTCAGCAACAAACAAGATGACTTGAGGTGAATATATTTCAGGCAGTGTGTATTTCAGTTTTGCGCTAGGGTGACACAAGGTCTATGTAGTCTAGTTTGGATAGCTCACTTGGAGTTGGCAGTTAGAGCCTGAATTGCTTGTGGGGTGAAAAAAATCTTCACTATATTTTTTCCAATATTTTTCCCTGTAGGATTGCCATATTTTGGATCCAATTGTACCAATAATTTCTCACTATGTTTAATAACAAAAACCCTCATTTGATGCACTAGTTTTTCCATGTTGGGTTTTTCTGGGGACTTTTGTCCAAAAATAACTGTGTCATATTTTTGTGTGTGTTTGCAAGTATTTTCTCAAATTCTAGTTTATCTTCCATGGTACTTATATTTGTGAAGTTTGTAGTGTGATTTATTCGATATTTTCCATAGCAAATAAAATTTTATTTAATTTACAGTTAGAAGAAATAATTCTAGTCGCTGCAATAGGATTTTAGTGGTGAAATTTTCACATGGTATCAAAGCAATTTTGATCAAACAAGGAATCTCAGAAGAAAAAGTAGAAATTATTTGTTCAAAGGGAGCAGTAGGATGAATTTTTGGGGGTTGTGCAGGTCTTAAGTCAAGTTGTATGAATTGTTAGGCAGTTCGATTATTCAATGGAAGTTGGAAGAAAATTTTGGCTTGCCAGAAAGTGTGATTCCAATGGCAGAGAGAGCGGCAGTCCAGTATTTTCATTGGGTAGATTCCTTGTTTGGGCAGAGAAGGTTTTCAATAAATTGCTAAAGAGAAATGGACACCAAGTGGAAGAGAAAGAGCACACACATAGGGAAATTTCTCTCAAAGGATTTCTAGCTGAGAAATCTAATTTTCCCAGTTGCATTCGACACTTGTTGGAGGAAATTTTTCTCACTCTAGAAGGGAGTGCGAATAGAAAATTCAGAAGCCAAGCATAGGAAGAGGGAGATATGTGATCAAATTTAGATATGGCCACAATTTGGCTGAAATATCAGGATAAGTTGGAGGGAGCCTCCAACTTTTTCATCTAGAAGGCCAAGATGCATTCCTGCTAGATGAATTTGGTATAAAGTCCTATGTAGAGAATGTTGTTGCAAGACCCCAGGATGCAAATCAGTTGAAGGAGTACAAGAAATAGATGGAAAAGGTAAAGTCGATGATCTTGGATGGATTCTGGGACCATATAGTATCACATATATTTGGCAAGAACACTACCAAGGAGATGTGGGATGCTCTCGACAAGCTATATCAGAATGCATAAGGGGGAAGGCATAGATCCATTCCTCACCAAGATTCAGGAAGTAAATGATCATCTTACAGTCATTGGGGAGGTGCCTCCACCGATAAAGCTTGTGTTTTTGGCATCGAAAAGTGTCTTAGAGGAGTGGAAATTATTTTTCCAAAGTATCTTGAGTCGAGACAACTTTACCAAGTGGGACATGATGTGGTCAAATCTATAAAAGGAGGAGATGAGGTGACCTCTAGTAAAGAGCACCATCAGTGGAAGCAAGTAAGGGCACAAAGGGTGAGAAGGAAGAGGAGAATGTGGCCTTGGCATCAAAGGGTCCTAGTCAGGCACAGGGGGAGAAGAAGGAAATGGAGGACCTATCTAAGGTCAACTACTTCAACTATGGTGATTTTGGCCATTATAGTACTCAGTGTCCTCTTAAGAAGATGGACAAGCAGAAGAAGAAAGACCAGGTGGTAGCGTCTATAGAGATAGATAAGCTATCATCAAGGCTGGAGGAATGTTTTTCCATGTTTTTAGCTATATCTCTAGGAGTGAGGTGGGGCGATATGGAGTTATATGCCCAGAGCAGTGCAAAAGATTGGACAGGATCCATTCAGATGTGTTCCTCATGGATCATCACCTTTGTTATGGGGTGCCACAGTATTCAATAGTAGGAGGATCAATGTTAGTTGATGTAGTCAAATTTTAGAATGATAGTTGCATACTAGTTGGAGTCAGGTGTTAAGGAGTGCAGAGCAGTGTTGATAGTAGAGTAGGAGGCTTAATAGAAGAGTCAACAGCAACGTAGATTCCTTTGTGGATAGTGTAGACATTAGGAGTAGTCAAATGCTTATGAGACAGATGCAACACAGAGACACAGTTGCTTCAATATTTCAGATGCTTCTGAGTTGTAGTAGCAGCAACAATAGATGAGAGTGAGTCGCAGTGCTGATGCAGAGTTGGAAGCAGTGTACCAATGTCAACAATAGCACATATGCAACACTAGAGTTGTGTAGTAGTTGGTGGGCAGTGGCAATCAGTCACAGTGGCCAAACATCAAAAACGTACAAAGTATGATATAGAGACAGGGTGTTGTAGCAATAGTGCAGAGAAAGAACACCTTCCTCGCTAAGAGGGAGTGTTAGGTTTTGTAGCAAAATATTTGTTCTAGTATCGAAACTTTGCGGGGAGGCTAAAACATAGGAGTTCTCCATAACCCAAAAATTGTTTATGAAAATTGCACCTAGAAGTGTTCCAATTAGATTATTAGCCTATTTTTTAATATTTCCTAAGTCTAAACTTAGGAAAAGGGGTTAATTAATTATTATTAATTGAGAAAGGTGTGAGTAATCTAAAAACTCACACGGATTGACTAGGAAATCATCTTAGCCTTTGATTAAGTTTTAATCTTGGTTGTTGGATTCCCAACAAAATTTTATAAGAAGAATTTGATGGGTGGATGGAGAACACACACATGAGATCAATTTCCTTGGGGAATTCAATTTTCTGGAAAGAAGTAGTAGTTGTCGGAAGAGTTGGAGCTAGAGAAGGAAGCAGAGGGGCAGGCATAGTGAGTCTAGAGGAAGAGATTCTAATTCTGGAGAGTAGCTTGCAAAGAGGCAGAAATAGCCATAGAGAGGCTCACACAGGGGTTGCACAGAAGTCTCTAGAGGCAATTCGATTTGTTTAGAGAGAAGCTAGTTTTCAGTGCCATAGGTTGGTAAGATTTTTCAGAGTGTCAAAGAGAGTTTATAAGTCAGGAGCAGACAGGATGACTTGAGAAATAGATTTTCTAGGCACTGTGTATTCCAGTTTTGTACTAGGGTGACACAAGGTCTATGAGGACTAGTTTGGATGGCTCACTTAGAACTAGAAGTTAGAGCCTAGATCGCTTGTGTGGTGAGGAAAATTTCTCACTAGATTTTTGTGAGTATTTTTCTCTATAGGATTTCCATATTTTAGCATTCATTTGCACTCAAAATTTCTCACTGCTAGTTAATAATAAAAACCCTTAGTTGTTGCAACAGTTTTCCAAAGTTGGGTTTTCTAGAGACAGTTTTCCAAAAATAATTGTCATAATTTTGCGTGCGTATGCCCGTATTTTCTCAAGTTCCAGTTTATCTTCCACAATTTATATTTATGAAGTAGTGTGATTTATTCAATAATTTTTGTAGCAAATAAACTATTAATCAATTTACAGTTAGAATAATTAATTCCAGTTGTTGCAATAAGATTTCAATGGTGAAATTTTCACAGTCATATCAAACATCTTGTAAATGGATGGGACTCTCAAGGACAACCTATTGTCAGCCAATCACATGAGATTTAACCATGACTTTGTCTCTTGAATGTTATCTCAAGTTCATCTAATGACATTATGGGATGATGACACAACCATAATTTGGAGCTTTTTGCATATATGCTTTACATTTTACAGTGTTCCTACCTTCAAGTAAGACCTATATCAACCTTTGGGTTCTTTTTCTATTTTTTTTTCTTTTTTAATTTAATTCGGATCTAAGAGACAATCAAAGGGATTTGTTCAAGTTTCTTAGTTTAATTTTTTTTTGTAATTTGGACTCTGTATCACAAAATTAATCCTCATTCCTTGAATCTAGCTCATCGGAAGGTGCTCTCTAGCCTTTGGTTTATTTTTTCCCAACATTGTATTTCTTATATTATTCATCTCTATGTGACTATCCTCTAGAATTCCATTTCTTAGGTAATCTACGGAGTAATATCTCACTTAATATTTAGGTCACTCATTTAGAATTTTGGTTTTTTACTCTAGATTTGAAAGGCACTCAATGGAGTGATTACATCAATTGAAAAATCTTTCTCTAGCCTTAAATTCTTCAATTTGGTTGATCTTGCAAGAAATTATGACTTGTGATTGATAATTATAGAAAACAGATATGTATTGGAATTTAGGAGAACTTTAATGAATACATGAGGAAGACCTCTAGTCAAATAAAAACTATGTTCTCATTGACATTCAAACTGCATGAGAATGAGAACTATTATTACGAATTTATTTCTTCGACAAAGACATAAGATTAACATCTTGGAAGAAAAATGAAAAATCTCAAGGAAATTGGTGCTCAATCTTCACATGGATTCTATCACTCTTCAATATCAAAAAATGGGGTATTTTTTTACTCTACACATGTTGAATTCAAGGAAGAGGAGACAATTCGGAAATGGAAGGAACCTAATGATATTGAGCACCAAAAGTCACCACCATCAAATGTTGGATAAGAAATGACTAACATTCAACATGCATTTTGTTAGTTGTTTCCATTTTTAAATTTCGTAGACTTCTAGGTGTCTTCATAAAGTAGTCTACTTGCAAGAAAACATTGAATGTGTCAATTACAATATACAACAAATTCTCATTTGTTGTAATTGAGAGTTGTTTATTTTATCCTAAGAAACCATAAAATAGTTTTGAAGTAAATTTTCTTGTAGCCTAGCTACAACACCTTTGCAATATAATATTTCTTTGTTTCCATTTAACATAAAAATAAAAACAAGTGTGTAATTATTAATAACCTCAAGATAGGGTAAATAAATTATAAATATATTTTAATCTTGGTTGGTAGCAATAATTTCTAGGCTTGATTGAGCTTTATTATTGTTAGATTCTTTCTAAGATCAAGTTTATAAATTCAATCAACTTTTAAATGTTCAGTGGAGTAGGTTATTGTACTTCAAGAAATTTATTATGTTCGTTACTGATCACATTGACTTATGTGGATTATTGAAGAAGGAATAGGCTATCTTGTGTGGTTGGATGTTTAGCTAGAGAATAACTGGATTAATTTAAATAGTTAAGTTCTTTAAGCTTTATGTAGGAAACCTTGGGGATGGTTCCTTTTGTTGTTTGTCTTACTCAATGTCCCTATCAAATTAGCACTAGGAATATTATATTAGATAAAATTATAAAATGACAAAGTGTTTATATTAGATACCATTTGTAAAATATGGGGAAGTGCTTATATTGGATACCATTTGTAAATAATTGGGAAGTGTTTTTATTGGATACCATTTGTAAAATATGGGTAAGTGCTTGAGATGGATTTATATTAAGTATTGTTTGTAAAATACTATTGTGTTCCATTAGCAAGTTTATATTGAATAGCATTTGCAAAATATGAGGAAGTGCTTGAGATGTATTGTTTATGAAATACCATTGAGTGTCATTAGTGAAATATTAAAAAAATACTTGAGGGTTGAAAATGATATACTATTAAGTTCTAGTTGTGAAATCGTTAAAAATGATTGGGAATTTAAAATGTGAGGAATTGTTGAAAGGTTTTCCCATAAGAAAATGAATAAAACACAAAGAAATTTACTACTTCATAATAGATCTAGCTATGAAACATCCAACTTTTTAAAAACAATTCCACACAAATAAAGCCCCTAATTTAAGTATTGTTAACTTTCTAAAAAGGGAAGGGATAAGTTGCTTCACAATTTTTCCTCATTTTATAAAACAAAATCACTTCATATATACAAACTAACATTGAAATATATTTTTTCATTATTACAATATTTATGGTCAAATATAAATTATATTTATTTTCACTATGGGATTAAAATAACAAAGGTGATTTTCTTCCTCTTGGGTATGGGATTAAATTGTAATAGAGCTCTAGTGACTAAGTTTTATTAATGAGGCTAAAAGCTATGTGGTTTTAGTTGAAAAACTAATTGTACACCAAAAAATACTTTTTTACATTGCATTAAACACATATAAATACATTAATTATTGGTTTAAAATAAAAAAATCTATCTTAATCCCACAATCACTTAGTTTAACAAAAATCTCAACTAAGCACTAATCTAGAAACTATTTTAGTCGGATTAAATATTGCATATCCAACTAATTAACAAATACATTACTTGATTAGGAAAATCAATTTATATGCACAAGACAAGTAGGAGTTAAATCTCAAGTCCCTCCCTTAATGAGTACTTGTCTTTGATCTTCATGTTTGTAAAGTTTCATTAACTTCTTTAAACATCTTTGAAATCGTATAGAGTGAATTCCATTGCATTGTATCATTACCCTCATAAAGGTGTAGTCAGCAAATTAGACTCGCGAGTTCCACTCTAGAACTCCTGAATCAGGGATCTATTGAATTTAATTACTAAACAACATTCCAATCTATCGAATAAACTCTCGATAAGACCACTCCCAAGTATTCAACAAATTAGTGATCCTTCCTAGATCCACAAGTGTCATACTATCTCGACACCCCTCCATCTTAACGTTTACACCACTAGATCTCTTAAGGTTTACACCACTTGATCTCTTGGGCAGCAAATCATAGCAAATCAAATGGGGAGACGAGGAGAAAGAGGAGGAGAGTGTGGTGTACTGTGGGCATACCGAGAGAAGGTTGTCGGAGTACGCAACCTCTGCGGGGATCCCATTTTCGTTCCAAGAAACGGATTTGGAAGGGCTGAAGGACATCCCCTCGTCCGAAGAGGGGGATATTGTAGTAGTGAACTGTTTGTGGCAATTGCCTCACATGCTCAATCTTAGAAATGAATCACACTTACTGAAATTCCTCGTTGGTGCGTGACGCCTGAATCCAGTGGCTGTTACACTCATGACGAGTTCTCGTGGCACCCAGAGTGGCACTACCAACTTCCTTGAGAGCTTCGTTCATGGCTTGGAGGAGTTGTGTGCCACTTTCGACTCGGTTGAAGCTGGACTCCCGCAACATGAACTTGCAAGTGCGATGGTGCAGTGCATATTCTTTGGGCCGGCCATGTCGAAGAGAATTATTAGTAGTATGCGTGGAGATCATAGCGCCGCAGATATCACAGAATCCAATTTTTTGACCTTCCGTTCAATTTCGGCTATGAGGAAGGAATTATAAGTAATGAGAACATGAATTATGAAAAATATATTCTGTTTTTGAGCAGCGGTAGCAGATGTTACGAAGTAGAAATGGTGGGTGATCATCGACTAGCTCTGAAATCGGGTTCCACCCTTTTTGTCACGTCCCCAAGCCTATGGTAGTCTTTCAACCGTGCCGGCGAGGTGCTGCACCACAGAATACTTTCTTTTTAACAATACTCATGCACATGGACTACGCCTAAACTCACCTTCGCGTTACTTAGCTTATGTTTCGCAACCAGGTAAACATACATTTATCCTTTATACTTAATGAAGCCCATACTCATTCATTATCCATCGCAATTAAATAGCAAGAACATCAACAATTGCAACAAGTATAAAGGGGAGGGGCAACTCCCCGTAATGTGAGTATGCCCAACAGTTTATTAAGAATATCAGTTTTACAATACAAGTGTGCTTTGCAAACTCCAAGCCAACACTTAACCAAATTTACAACCGAGGCATAGAACTGCCTTTACAACATTTGTGCACTCTTGCATGGTAGAAAGGTTCTCACCCAAACCACCTGCAACACTACCTCAAGCCTGGCACAAATCCGCACATTCAACATCCACTCATGGCACACTTGCCAACACTTCGTCTTTTCCCAAGTACTACCTCCAATGTGTGGTTCATACCAAGAGTGCGCATGAGTTATGCGCAATTCCCTTGTCTTCTATGCGCACTGCGGTTCTGCACCTTATGCGAAGATGTGTGAAGATCGAATGCGTCCAAATGCCATTTGAATGCATCCAATATATATGTTTTCCAACGCATTTGTCCATGGGCGGTGGCACTCTAGCCGACCCCCAAAATACTTATCAACGCACCCACACCATATGCTATTTGCCCGTTGGCTTTGCCATGTGCAAGCCACTCTGACTCGGCGTATAAAGGTTCGCTCACCTGCTGTCGATTCATTCAACCACAGGTCAATCATTTGGTGTGCCTGCCCGTTTGTTCAGCGCTCACCCTCGTCCAGTGTTCCGCCCGTTCGTTCAGCCGTTCAGCGCGCGCCCACCCGTGTTGCCTCACGTTCACTCGCGCGCCCGCGCCCGCCTGTGTTGCCTCACGTTCACCCTCGCGCCCGCGCCCGTTCATCCACCGGTTGGTCACACTGTCCATCGCATCGTCGCACGCCAATGCGTTCATCGCACGCCCGTCATGCGCGTGCACCCGGTCGCCCGACGCCCGCCCGTCGCACAAACCATAGGGCATTACATCCTCCTCCACCTGAAGTCAATTTCGTCCTCGACAACATCCCCAAGCATCAATCCATGATGTCAACTCCTCCACATATGGCAAACATCCCTACAACATATGTAGGACTCATCTCCACCATGTCTCATCTAAGTGACCAACTGTCACCAAGATAGTCCATACTAATGTATGTCAACGATGTCCATGATCATCGACCACCTGCCACAATATATCCATGTTTCTTTCCACCATGGAAGGCTGGCCCTTCCAACTCAAGCTACATGTCCACTGCAACAATGTGTCAACCCCATCATGTGCATCAACTCCATCATGTGCAAATTGCCCATGATATGTCAACAAGTGTTAACACACCTCAACCATGTGCCAACATCTCATCTAACCTATCGGAAGTCCTCTCAATCCATGACAATCAACCATCATGTTACAATCTCCACATGCTGCTCCATCGTGGAAGGATGGCTCCTCCATCTCAAGCTACATGCTCACTGCAACATGTAGTGTCGAACTCATCATGTGTCGTTTCCATGTGAACCTGCTGCCATGATAGTCCAACACAATGCTAATACATTATGTACATGCTAGCCCCCATGTTTGAACTAGTCGGATGGCTAGTCCAACTGTTGCAATCAACCCATGAGAATGCACATCCTCATGCCACCATTAGTTGTTCCTCAAAGCATCCCTGACACATCCTAAACTCGATCAAGAATCCATCCTCATAAGTAAACCATGCTCAGGTCCATGAAGTAGTCCTCATCTCATCTGCCACATCAATCCCAACATCATCCATAAGTGTGCCTCCTCCATATGAAGAAACCATCTCACCAATCTCCAACCTTCGGTTTGCCACATCCATGTCCATGAAGCTCCCTCCATCACATCTGCAATGTGTCATCCCTCAAGTCTGGCGAGTGCTCTAAGAGAACACCTCTCTCCATCAAGTCAAGTGCCTCAAGAGAACACCTTCTCATGTATCCATGTGCTGCCCATGATCAAAGATCAATCAGCTCCCATGTGTAAAAGTAGTTGAGTCTCGGCTCAATCCATGCCCAAGTGTAGCCACCAAGGCATCATCGTTGTAACTCCATCACCTCAAAGTGTCCCATATCGATCCTCCACATCAAGTCACTCTTTCAAGCCATGCCCATACATGTACTTTGAAAGTATGCACCCCATCCTGCATCAAATTCTCTGACCTCAGCTCCTCAATGCATCAGATCGTCTAAGTCCACCATATATGAACTCCCCAAAAGTCACAACGATCTCATGTCATCATGAGCTCCATAAGTCATCCTCAACCAACATCTCAGCAAGCATACAAGTCTCCACCCAAAGGTCTCTGCAATATGCCTCAGCTCTCCATGTAGTAAGAATGCCCCATAGTCTGCTCACAACTCCATCCAAGTCCATGGCTTGGTTGCACAAGAGTGTACAACCTCCCCATAGGCTCATAAGTATAAGTCTCCATGTCACACTAGCACATCCATCTGCACAACATCCATGCCTTGGTACACCTCATTGGATGCCCATAAGTGACACCTCTAAAAGTGCACCCACAATATGTCCTTGCATAAGACTGCCATGCTCCATGTCTCCAACCTGATGTCCATGACTAAGTTGCCATGTAGTCCAACCAAGTAGACCCATCACAACAATCGGTCATCCCTACCCAAGCTGCAATCTTCGGTCTAGTGAACTCGGTCACCCAACCATCTCATCATCACATGAGTCTCTCCATCATAGCTCCTCTACGAAAGGTACCACCATGACTTTCTCTTGGTCTCAGCCATGAGAAGTCCACCCAAGCAACTCAAGTGTGTGTGCCCTTCAATTTGTCCATGATTCATGCCGGGCACTTAGCCATGTGGCTAAAGCATGACTCATTCCTCCACAACGATCATCAAGTTCCACCCTTGTCACGGGCCTTTGTACCTTCTCCCACAAGGTCACAAACAACCCCAACAAGTCCTGCAACAATCAACAATCCTTGATTCTCCATACAAGGTCTCATCATGAACACCCATGGTAAGATGCTCCCTAGCATCGGCAAACTGGCTTTTCCCTTCCCTGCACACGGTCCATCTACCAAATGCTCAAATGAAACACATGTATCACTAGTACTTACATCATCATGAGGTTCCTCCATGAGAGTACCCTCATCCATACATGTCTGCAAGATGCACGATCCTGGTCCAACTTGATCAATCTCAAGTTCATCCTCGGTCATGGTCATGTCTGCAACATCATCGGTCATTACAACTTCCTTTTCCTTGGTAGTACAATCTGCAACTTCAACTTGCCCCATTGTCAAAACAAGTTGAAGAAGCTCATCTTCAACATTCTTTTCCAAGACTGCAAGCTCTTCTTGAATCCAGGGATTCTCCTTTTTCAATCGCTTCAACAAAAGGGCCTTGAACCTTATAATATTCGGTTTGAAAGAGGAGGTAGATGAGGATATTTTAGCCATAGCCCAGAGAGAATCACATAATAGATTACAAATTGAAACAACGTGTAGCACAGAAGCAAAAAGGTTGGGGAAATCAACTGAAAATAAAGGAAGTTTGATCCGAATAAAGGTGAGCTATATTGACCATAAGTATGACATACTTAGTAAAACCTCAAGTCTAAAAGGAACGAGAATATTTATAAATGAAGATCTCATTCCAGAAGATCAAGCAAAATTAAAATAGGAGTTCCAAAAGGTAAAAGAAGCTAGGAAGAAAGGAAAACAGGCAATAATCAGACATAGAAAAGTTGTTATTCGAGAAAGAAACTAAAAATATAGTAATAAATAGCAATTCAACATGCTCCAGATCCTTTCTTGGAATTGTCAGGGCTTTCCATGGAACAAAGGCCCCAAGCTAAGTTGGATCTCGAATGATGTTGATATTATATTGCTCGTTGAAACTTGGGAGCGTGAAGTATCTAAATTCCCTAACATAGATGGCTTTGCACTATGGTCTACATAGAACAAGCGATCCTCCTGTAGAGGTATTGGGGGTATAGCTTGTAACATTAAGAATAACATATCCCCCCATGCTAGGATTTATAAAGCGACCCTTACAACCAATATAGTTATATAGAGATTATTGACATTAACAATAAAAAGACCGACATAGCAATCTGTTATTCCCCCCCAATCAATTCTAACTTCTATAAGAAAAAGAATCTAGATAAAAATAGTCCTTACAATGTTTTAGAGAATGGTATTTCTAGACTAGGAAATGAAGGTAATGTCATTTTAATGGATGAGTTTAATGCTCGAACTTCAAGCAACCAAGCTATTCTTCTAAGCAATCATTCCAACCCTAATCCTCTTTGGTTAGACGATGACCTTACTCTGGCTAGTTGGTACAAAAGGAGCTCTGAAGACCTTGGGAAGAATTTGTTTGGGTCGGAGCTAGTCAAGCTTTGTAGTGCTCACGATCTCATAATTTGCAACGGTCTAAAGAAGTGGCCCAATTCTAGCCAGATAACTTGCATCCATGGGCTTGGTAGTAGCGTGGTAAACTATGTTATCTCCGATCTCCCTTTATGCAATGAAATAATACATTTTGACATCTTAAATGACCACGAGCATGACTCTCATCATGGACGACTTGCATCCATGGGCTTGGTAGTAGCATGGTAGACTATGTCATTTCCTATCTCCCTTTATACTGTAACAAAATAATACATTTTGACATCTTAAAAGACCACGAGAATGACTCTAAGCATAGGCATTTACTTATAACTCTCAATTTTGTCATGCATAGAGATCCCATGGAAGATAATCCTTATAGCCAAGAGAACTTAATATTTGATATAAATAAAAACGATCTCTTTCTAAATGAATTAAAAACTAATTTTCTTCATTTATCTAGTATAGACAACATAGAAGACCTCTATCATAACTTTACTACAACCCTCTCATATTCTATTAACAAGTTCTCAATTGAAGTTTCAAGTAATAAACGAAATAGCAAAACCAACCCATGGTATGAAAAATATTGTAAAAGTGCAAGGAGAGCAATTAAGGAAGTTGTTGATGAATCCCTTAAAATTAACAAGATAAAAATATACAAAGCCCTAACTAAAAGGAAAAAAAAGACAATATATTCATAAAAGACAAGAGAATCTTTTATACCTCTCTAAGGTAGCTCCTAAGAAATTCTAGAGGTAGATTCTAACTAGGAAAACTAAAGATAACAATAAAATTGCTTTACACGACTGGAATTCCTATCTTAAAATGTTTTATGAATCTCCAAATGTCATGGATAACTTTGAAACCCTGATCACAATGAAATACGTCTTCTCATTAGAAGACATTGATTTTGGGGTTAAACACCCAGCAAATGGGAAAGCTAAGGACATTTAAAGTTACCATGCAGAAATCTTAAAAATTGGAGGTCATGTCCTCATCCCTCACATCCACAAGATTTTCAATCAAGTGGTCAAGCAAGGGTTCCCTAAACCATGGAATCAGAGCCTCATTATCCCTATTTTTAAAAATGGGGATACAAATAACCCTTCTAATTATCAGACAATTATGATCTGCCCTCTCTTAGCCAAGTTATACGGTATTTTTTTGGAAAAGAAGTTGAGCATATGACTTGAAAGTGAAGGTAAGTGACCTAAAGCCAATTGGGGTTTACAAGGTAGCACTCAACAACGGACCACCTCATTACGCTTAGGATCATTGTGGAGGAATTCCACAATGATAAATCCAATCCCTTTTGTTGCTTTGTGGACTTTATAAAGGCTTTCGATACGGTTCCTAGAAACAACCTATGGAATATATTAGAAGAGCTAAAGGTTCCTTTCGAGTTGAGAGTTGTCACTATAAGGTTATAAGAGAATGTAATTGCCAATTTAAAGAGCAATGAGGGGTGTTCAAAAGATATTAAGTGTAATATTGGAGTTGAACAAGGTTTCCCCCTCTCCCCTACCCTATTTTGAATTTACATCAACAAGCTAGAAGGTTGTTTAGAGGAAGAAGGTTGTGCTGGCATGATCTTAGTTGGGATAGTCATCATCCTTCTTCTCTATGCTGATGATATTGTTCTTCTCGCAAGGTTCCCATCTGATATTAATAAGAAACTTAGAATTCTTAAGGATTTATGCTCTACCATGGTTATGACTGTTCACACTGACAAAACAAAAGTTATGATTATAAAATCCAAGAAGGACACTTACGCTAATTTTATGTATGACAATAATAACTTGGAGGAAGTGTCTTCTTACAAGTACCTAGGAATTGATATTCATCACAAGCTCAACTGGAACTATAGCATTGAGAAAAGGATTAATGGGGGGTGGAAATTTTATTTATGTCTTGAAAATAATTGTAGAACAACAAACCTCGTAATGTGGGATAGAAAGAAGTTCCTCTTTGAAACTTTAGTCACTCTTGTTATCTTATATGGATGTGAGGTTTAGGGTTGCAGCATCTCTAGAGAACCTTGGAGAAATATTGAAAAAATCCAAAAGCGTTTTACAACGTACAATCTCAAAATTAAAAGGAATACACCTTATCCTATTATGTTTATAGAAGTGGGTCTTTCTCCTATCAAGAGCCTAGCTATGACTAGGCTTCTGTTGTACAAGCACAAACTCAATAACATAGGAGCATAGACTTCCCATGCTAGCTTTAAATTCCAGCCAAAACCACCTAAGGCTCAAATGAGGTTGGTATAAAGACACCAGGAACTGGTTAAACCATTGGGAGATTGACGAGAATGTTGCATTGCAAAACATTAATAACATTAAAAACATTGTTACTTCTAAGTTCAAAGAAAAAAATGTGATGTGAGAAAGATTTAGCAGCTAAAACAAAATTAAGATATTATAAGGAGGTCATCAACCCCACCCTAGAAGATCAAAAGTATCTCTCTGTTTTAACTACCTCAAAGAAGAAAATTAATATAGTCAATATTAGAACAAACTCTCATGAGCTCCACAGTGAAATGGGTCGTTGGGCAGTTCCTAAAACACCATGGATGGAAATGAACTTCCATCTCTATGAGAATATGAACATCGAGGATTAAAATCACTTCCTCTTAGAGTGCCCCGCATACAACCACATTAGATCTCAGTTTCATAATCTTTGTTTCAATACTAACCTTCCTAGCCTTTTATGATGTCAAAATTATAGTGAGTTTGGGAGGTTTCTCTCCAAGATTTTTGAGCATGGGAATACAATCTTAAATCAAACTAAATAATTCATTTCATTAGGTCCGATAGACCGAAGTTTGGTCTTAGTGGATGTTAACCATCATCATCATCATCATCATCATCATCATAAAAGTTGTATTTTTAAATTATTTAATTTACATAAATTAAGGATTTTTTTAGTAGCATTTAAATTTAAAAAGAAAAAAAAATACAATTTGGGAGATGTGTAATTCCTCTCATGTTTAATATGGAGTTAACACATGGTTCATATCAATGAGAAATATGTCTATTTTAACAAACTTGGTTTTATTCTTAACTTGAGTCAATATAGAGAGATAATTTTGATTTTAGAGATGGGTGTTGATCACTTCCTTATAATGTTTTACCTTTATTTTTCCCTCAATTCTATTACCTGCTTAATCCTATGGGCTGATATTTGGTTAGTTCTAAATAAAAGAATTATAAAACATCAATAACTCGGCCTCATTAGGTTCACTCAATTAATTGTTGATACTACCACATAGAACAAAGAAAATGTTGTAAAATATTTCATGCTCATCCATAAATAAATTCAATTTCATAACATAATTTTATATCAAACTTTAAAAGAAGATAAAGTAATTGAATGTAAACAAAATCTTATATTTTCACTTTATACTAAAAATATTTCAATATAGTACTTAAATAAACTATTTGGCACAAATATAAGAAGAAGAGAACCTTAGCTCATTCTTCTCATATTTGTGGAAGGTGCTTCTTCCACTAACTACATTCAATGATTGGATTTTCAAGTCGAAAATGGAAATGGAGGATAATTCAAGAAATTTAATTTGGCATCACAAAATAATGTGGAAAGGGTGACTACGGATTATTAGGATTAATGAATCCCTTCTTGTAACCCTCACCATTCCCCACTCATGATATCTTGTTACCTATAAGTGTTTAGTCCTCAATCAATTGTTGATATTTTGTTATTAGTTGAAGGATATACTATTTACAACATGAACATGTCCCTATCATAACACATCATTTTTAATTATCCATTCTAAAATTAAAATAATTGAATTATCATAATTAATTACATATTTAATAAAAGGGGTAAAAATGGGGACATTACACTATATAGGAATAAAATCATCCATTACTATTATCTTACTTACCAAGCATCTCCAAAGTACAATAGGTCAACAAAACCATTACAGCTTGGTTCAAAATTTTATGAACTCTAAAAGATAATCTACTAATGGATCAAAGCATAATGAAGCAATAGATTATTTATCATCATTTTGAATGGAATTTTGAAGAAGGGGATTTATTTTTCCTTTTTTCTACAATTGTGGAAATATACCACCCTAAAATATGACCACCACCATAAGCTTGCTACAAGATTTTATGGTCCCTATAGGAGCCTTAAGTATATTGGATAAGTTCCTTATAAATTAGAACTTTTTAGCCACTCTCAAATCCATCACATCTTCCATGTCTCCTACTTGAAGAAAGTGGTTGTACCTAATTTCCATGCTCAAACAAGTCTTCTTGAACTAGATGAATAAGGTTTCATTTAGTTATATCTTGAAGTTATCCTTGAAAAACAAGAGAATCATAATTTCATGTGCTATATCCATGAATTCCTAATTTACAATGGAAGGATACACAGATAGATGATGCCACATAGCATTCATTAGCCATTCTACAGCAGTTCCCTCATCTTGACCATCAAAACAATTGGTTATTTAGGAGGGGTGGAATGTAGGGTCCTAACCTCCCAAAATCCCTAAGTAGATGGATAAGTTAATATGTATTTACATATGCCAAAGCCATCATTAGTAAATAAGGCACATGTAGTGGTGTGAATATAATTATTGTAAGAAGGCTTATTAGAAGGATTCATCTACTAGAAATTCACTTCTTTATAATGTACCTAAAAGGTAGAAAGTACAATAAAAAGATGTATAAGAATTAAAAAATATGTCTCTTGAAATCATTTTAATAAAATCTCTCCTTTATTGGAGGTTTCCCCCTCTAAGAGGCAAGTTAACATTTCTTCCATATCAATAGAGGTAAAATATCATGGCTCATATCATTTATTATGCTTGCAAATATATTTATTTCAATAATCGATTTGAGTAATGTCTATGATTTATTCTTCGAATATTTCTAATTGGAATATTTCATCTTATTTTGGTTAAGGAATCCAACATTAGATCTCTTATGATTCCAATATGGTTACTAAAGCAATGTTAGGGAAATCAACTCTTTCAAAGAGTACACTAACAACGATGATTCCTTGAGCCATAAAGGACTAAATCATCCATCTCAAAAGTTGATTTTACCATGTGATGTGACTTCTCAAATTGGAAGTTGATCTATGGGTAAAGAAATCCACTCCTCTAGGCACATAGGACCTAGAGAAAAATGAGGGGAACAACTCCTTTACATAGTATACTTACGATGATCATTAGTAAAGAGAAAAGGGAGGTAAGCATCCATTTCAAGACTTCATTTCACCATGTGATGTGTGTCCTTAGCTAGGAAGTTGATATATGGGTGATGAAATCCACTTCTTTAAGCATATGGAAACTAGAAAAAAAGGGGGGAGAACATTTTGTAACATTCGTTAATGTTTTTACGCATGGAGAGAACATGAGAAACATGCATTAAATCTCACATGAACTAACATTGGTCATTGTTAGTTTTCATAGTATCAGAGGCATTGTAGTCTTGAAACCTTGTGGAGAGGCTAAAAAAAGGAGTTCTCCATTACCCAAACATCGTTTCTAGAAATTCCACCTAGAAGTGTCTCAACTAGATTATTAGCCTAATTTTTAATATTTCCTAAGTCTAAACTTAGGAAAATGGGTTAATTAATCAGTATTAATTGAGAAAGGTGTGAATCATCTCGAAACTTGCACAGATCGACTAGGAAATAATCTTATCCCTTGATTAAGTTTTAATCTTGGCCATTGGAGTCCTCATAGAATATTATAAGAAGAATTCGATGGGTAGATGGAGAACACACACTTGAGATAAATTCCCTTGGGCGGTTCGATTTTCCAGAGAGAAGCAGTAGTTTCTAGAAAAGTTTGAGCCAAAGATGGAAGCAAAGGGGTAGGGACAATGTGTTTGGAGGAAGAGATTCTAGTTTCGGAGAGCAGCTTGTAGAGAGGCATAAATAGCCATAGAGAGGCTGACATAGAGGTTACGCAAAAGTCTCTATAGGCAATTTGATCTTGCTGGAGAGAAGTTGGTTTTTAGTTCTAGAGGTCGGGAAGATTATCTAGAGTGTCAGAGAGACAATTTCTCAGTCAGCAGCAAACAAGACAACTTGAGGTGAATATGTTTCAGGCAGTGTGTATTTTAGTTTTTCGCTAGGGCGACACAAGGTCTGTGTAGTCTAGTTTGGATAGCTCACTTGGAGTTGGAAGTTAGAGCCTGAATTGCTTGTGGGGTAAAAAAATCTTCACTATAACTTTTTCCAATATTTTCCCCTGTCGGATTGCCATATTTTGGATCCAATTGTACCAATAATTTCTCACTATGCTTAATAACAAAAACCCTCAGTTGATGCACTAGTTTTTCCATGTTGGGTTTTTCTGGGGACTTTTGTCCAAAAATAACTGTGTCATATTTTTGTGTGTGTTTGCAAGTATTTTCTCAAATTCTAGTTTATCTTCCATGGTACTTATATTTGTGATGTTTCTAGTGTGATTTATTCGATATTTTCCATAGCAAATAAAATTTTATTTAATTTACAGTTAGAAGAATTAATTCCAGTTGCTGCAATAGGATTTTAGTGGTGAAATTTTCACATGGTATCAAAGCAATTTTGGTCAAACAAGGAATCTCAAAAGCAGAAGTAGAAATTATTTGTTCAAAGGGAGCAGTAGGATGAATTTTTTGGGGTTGCGCAGGTCTTAAGTCAAGTTGTATGAATTGTTGGGCAGTTCGATTATTCAATGCAAGTTGGAAGAAAATTTTGGCTTGCCAGAAAGTGTGATTCCAATGGCAGAGAGAGCAGCAGTCGAGTATTTTCATTGGGTAGATTCCTTGTTTCGGCGGAGAAGGTTTTGCAACAATTGCTAAAGAGAAATGGAAACCAAGTGGAAGAGAAAGAGCACACACATAGGGAAATTTCTCTCAAAGGATTTCTAGTTGAGAAATCTGATTTTCCCAGTTGCATTCAACACTTGTTGGAGGAAATTTTTCTCAATCTAGAAGGGAGTGCAAATAGAAAATTCAGAAGCCAAGCATAGGAAGAAGGATATATGTGATCATATTTAAATATGGCCACAATTGGGCTTAAATATCAGGATAAGTTGGAGGGAGCCTCCAACTCTTTCATCTCGAAGGCCAAGATGCATTCCTGCTAGATGAATTTGGTATAAAGTCCTATGTAGAGAATGTTGTTGCAAGACCCCAGGATGAAAATTAGTTGAAGGAGTACAAGAAAGAGATGGAAAAGGTAAAGTGGATGATCTTGGATGGATTCTGGGACCATATAGTATAGCATATATTTGGCAAGAACACTACCAAGGAGATGTGGGATGCTTTCGACAAGCTATATCAGAATACTTTTTAGTGAAAGATGTTCTTCCAAGAAAAGCTAAGAAACATTAGGATGCATAAGAGGGAAGGCATAGATCCATTCCTCACCAAGATTCAGGAAGTAAATGATCATCTTACAGTCATTGGGGAGGTGCCTCCACCGATAAAGCTTGTGTGTCTCGCATTGAAAAGTGCCTTAGAGGAGTGGTAATTATTTTTCCAAAGTATCTTGAGTTGAGACAACTTTACCAAGTGGGACATGATGTGGTCAAATCTATAAAAGGAGGAGATGAGGCGAGCTCTAGTAAAGAGCACCATCAGTGGAAGAAAGTAAGGGCACAAAGGGTGAGAAGGAAGAGGAGAATGTGGCCTTGGCATCAAAGGGTCCTAGTCAGGGTCAGGGGGAGAAGAAGGAAATGGAGGACCTATCTAAGGTCAACTACTTCAACTATGGCGATTTTGGCCATTATAGTACTCAGTGTCCTCTCTAGAATAAGGACAAGAAGAAGAACAAAGACCAGGTGGTAGCGTCTATAGAGATAGATAACCTATCCTCAAGGCTGGAGGAATGTTTTTCCATGTTTGTAGCTATATCTCTAGGAGTGAGGTGGGGCGATATGGAGTTATAGACCCAGAGCAGCGCAAAAGACTGGACAGGATCCATTGAGATGTGTTCCTCATGGATCATCACCTTTGTTATGGGGTGCCACAGTATTCAATAGTAGGAGGATCAATGTTAGTTGATGTAGTCAGATTTTAGAATGATAGTTGCATACTAGTTGGATTCAGGTGTTAAGGAGTGCAGAGCAGTGTTGATAGTAGAGTAGGAGGCTCAATAGAAGAGTCAACAACAACGTAGATTCCTTTGTGGATAGTGTAGAGGTTAGGAGTAGTCAAATTCTTATGAGACTGATGCAACACAGAGACACAGTTGCTTCAGTATTCCAGATGCTTCTCAGTTGTAGTAGCAACAAAAATAGATGAGAGGGAGTTGCAGTGCTGATGCAGAGTTGGAAGCAGTGTACCAATGTCAACAATAGCACATATGCAACACTAGAGTTGTGTAGTAGTTGGTGGGCAGTGGCAATAAATCACAGTGGCCAAACATCAACAATGTACAAAGTATGATATAGAGACAGGGTGTTGTAGCAATAGTGCAGAGAAAGAACACCTTCCTCGCTAAGTATCTTCATGCAAATTCTAGTGGTGCCTACAAAGTAGTAGGTTGGTGCCTACAAAATAGTAGAGGGGATTGGTTTCTCCTGTACATTAATGCCTACAAAGAAATGAAGATGATTGGTGTCTCCTGTAGGATGGTGCCTACAAATAAACAAAAGTGATTGATGTCTCTTGTAGGTTAGTTCGTACAAATCAATGGATTGGATTGGTGTCTCCTATGGTTTGGTGCGTACAAGATCTTTCATATAAAAAAGTTTTGTAGTTGTCTACTATAAGGCTTTCCATGTATATCTCATGTTACTTGTTTAGTTTATGATGTTGATATTTATGATGTTTGAATGGCATTAAATAAGTAAAAATCACCATTTTATTGATTCACTCCCCCTCTCAATATAATTTTGAAATCCAAATAGCCTAGAGCTATTTTAAAAATTATAAAACCTCTAAGTTCATCATGTAAGACTTCTAGACAAAAAAAATATGTACTTATTTTTGGCATTATGTTGTCCTTAATAGAAACCAAGCTGATTTCACGGGAACTCCATAATATTCACAGGAACATTGCAGGTTTCACAGGAATGGGACAGGGGCATAATTCAATTCGTTAATGTGTTGGTCCATGTGAAGTTGGTTAATTGGTTATGAAGTGGTCCAAATGGTGCTATGTTAATAATTTATTTATGAGGTTGAAGTACAAATAGATAATGAAGTATTACAAACTAGTTTTGACCAAATTCCTCATAGTTCTAGTCATTAATGTTGGTTATTCCCCCTCATGAATGTTTGTGGTCGTTATTAATGGACCGATTAGTTTATGGTGGTATTTTATGGTTGTGAAGTTGGTTATTAATGGTGGAGAATATTTGGGCAACTAACCATTGAGAGTTTGGCTATGGTCCAACAAATATATATTAATTTAAATATTATTCTTATCATTGTGTGCCCCATGATCTTAATTTGATTTAGTCAAATCAAAGACATGGATTTTTCCTGTGGTAATAACATGGAAAGAAGCTATAAATGAAATCATTTGATCATCCTAAGTGTGTTTTTCTCTTAGTGTTATGTTTGCTCCTATGTGATTAGGAGTTGCAGAGATCAAAGGGATGGTTTTTGCATTAGATGGAGAATGACTATTGGAGCGAGCTATCTAGATAATCGATATGAGGTTCTCAAATTTCTTCTATTGGTCAATAAATGTGTAGAGAGATGTTGCATGGTAACTTTGGTTGTGATATATATACTTTAGCTTTGCATTAACGTGTTATCTAAGATAAAATCTACTTATTTTATATTGCGCTGAAGTATTCATCCATGCGTTGAACTATGTTTGAAATTGCATTTATATATGCATCAATGCTAGCCTCTATGTTGGTATATAAACTTTGGTTTTATGTTGATGAGCTCTACATTTAAATTTTTCTTGTGTTGATGCTGAAGTTAGATTGGACTCCATGGTTCTGCGATCAATGTTTTCCATTAATATATGGCTCTACCATAGTTCTGCAAATTGTTGAATCGAATTTGCCAAGTGTAGGGATTTTTTATGGACAATCTCTTATATATATCGGTCCCGTGCACATTTATTTTTTACACTCTAAAGTGATTTGTCTAATACTAGGCATGAAATCATTAATGGCATTAATATCAAACATATTAATTTTGTAAAGAATTTACAAAGGAATTGCCTTTTTCTGCTTTCTTGGATGTGTTTTTTTTTCTGGGTAAAGACTAATCTACTTATATTAAAAAACTGTAAAAATATATACAAAGAGGTTTGAACCTCTGAGAGTGTCATAGCAGCTCTCTGTCAAAAAATCTTTACAAAACTGTCTGTTCCACCTGCTGTGAGGAACGTTATACATTTTATGACTAGCTAGAGCAGACTTATAAGAAACTAGTAGAAGAACTTACAGGCCTGAAAAAGTTGTTGGTTTCCTGAGTGTAACAAGGAAGACCTGCCCGATTGCTGGGCATTAACAAAAAGACCAAAATTTTCCTGTTGTCTTACCGCAAGCTGGCTGGATTCGTCGCCAACCTCCATAAGTTGATCCAGAAGAACTGAAGACCAAAACAGAGCATGTATCCTGATGCCTCCAAAACCTGGCTTGACATTACTTGGGTTTCACTGATCCTTGCTCAATCTCCTTTTCCGGGGCGCACTCCCAAGTAACCTCCACACCATCCTCGACATCCTCGGGACTGATCCCCGGAGGTAGCTTGAGATACAGAATGTTTGTGAAAGTGTTATTAGGCTCATCTTCCATGGTTTGCTTCTGAGGCGAAGCCTACCTAATATCTTCCATATCCTGAGGTGCCTCTGCCTTATCCTGTACAGGAGCCAAAGTACTTTCATCCTTCATGCTAACTATCTCCTGAAGAACCTCTGCGTGCTCCTCGGAAGGAGTGTAAGTGCTCTCTTCCTCCAACTTACTCTGTGACGAAGGGGCATATGAACTTTCTTCCACCCGCCTGCTCTGCAAGGAATTGTTTGAAGTAGAAGGCGATGGCTCCTTAGAAGCAGCCTCCGGACTTACAGTCTCCTCATCTTCTTCCGAGAAGATGATAGTCACCAGAGTTGAAATCAGTGGTTTGTTTAACTAGATTCGAAATTTAAATCTTGCTGATTGCACAGAATTACTAATAGATTGGCCAGACTCTTCTGATCTTGTCGAAGGGGGCGAAGCAAAGGCGAGAGGCGAAATACGACGAGGGGCTGGACTGCCTCTCCCTCCAGAGCCTTTGGCCTAAATTACGCCCGCACCTTGGAGTTGCCCTTAAACGAGGAGCCATATACATGGTCTGGTGTGAGACAAACGAGCTCAAATACAGGGGTTGCTTCGACAAAGCCTGAAGGCTGGTGGGCACCCAGATGGAAAACCAAATAGAACCCACTCTATAGATTCTGAACTCGCTAGCTGAGGAATCAGCAATGCTGCAATGTTGTTCCCCAACTGAACGAGTCCCTCTATATGTCCAGGCCACTACATCCAGAGGGAGAGCTAAGAATGAATCATAAACAGGGTTGATAAACACGATGTGGATGGAGGAGGTCGAGTTGAGAGCCTTACTAACAGCTGCAATCCGCCTCAGGAATTTCCAAGACTGCTGTGACTAAGGAAAAGGCCTTTCCTCTCGAGCTCCAAGCGACCAGAGACAGCCTTTGCCACCTTCCTCATACCCCAACGAGCCAGCACCATCCATTTCCTCTGAGAGCAAGCTCTCTACCTGCAGCCAAGGTAGGACTGGGAAGAATGTCCCTGTAACCAAATTCGCCATCCTAATATCGTCTCTGCACGTGCCTTGGGACGGAAACTGCAATGAATGGCATTGAATGCCTTTCCTCTCAACCTGATTAATGTCCATCAGATCATCCCTGTTCGGCTGCCCGCTATCAGCTCCACGTGGCATGCTCATAACTGCCATTTAAACACGAATACGGTCACCTGCATCCGAGTTGCTTTCTTGGATGTGTTATCATTGTGACAATTAGTATTTTTATTACTTGAAAACTCCTTAGACATTGTTTTATCAATATATAACCTATACCATTATATACAGAAGCTATTAAATATATTTTATAAATAAATTACATAATTTTTAGTCAAAAAGAGGTCTAGTAACCAACATGATTATGTGCCTAAAGACCTTGGTGCATTTAATTTAGTAACACACTGGGGCGTTTAATTGTTTAACACCGATATCAAAAATTATTATTTTTAAATAACTTTAAATGACGGTGTGATATGTAATGATAAATTACCGCCATCACAATAAAAAATGAAAACATAAAAAATAAACATTGTTTTTTGTACTTAATAGTGTTATTTGGCAAAGGTGCACTAGTGTGTTAGATTACAGAGGTTTCATCGATAAACAGAAGTCATATTTTAAAAAAATTGGATAGGGTTGACAAGGTTTGGATCCAATTCAATAAGTGGTCCCTGTGCTTTACATGTCAAACACCTTATATATAGTAACACAGACCGATTAAATCTAAAATGACTAAAATGAAAATCTCTAATTGTGAAGTGGTAAAGGGAGTTAAACCCTAAGAATATGTGTGTGTGTGTGTGTGTGTGTGTGTGTGTGTGTGTGTGTGTGTGTGTGTGTGTGTGTGTGCGCGTGTGCACAATACACTGGCTTTCAATGTCTCCTAGATTCACATTATTTTCATGTGCATTATTTGGAATTTTTGAAAAACCTTTCTTGTAAGATGGATATGAATGAGCGCTCGAGACAGAGTATGCATCATTGTACAGAGACTATCACTTTCGTGTCACAAATTTAGTAAGTTTTTGTAGAGTTTGGTAATTGGTGCCTAGAGAAGACTATACATCAAGTATTTATCTCATAAGCGCATCCTTGTGATCAATATCGTTAGCATCTCATAAGTGTGTCGTTTTGTGCTCATTTTCACAAAAAATACTTGATTGGTTGATTCATATCATGGTTATTTATTTGCACACATTTTATATACAAATTATATGCACATTTGTGTGGATCTCTAAATACTGCAGTGATAGAAAAATATGTTTTTGGTGACAAAAATATCAACTGGTGCTCTGTTATTAAATTTGTCTTGGACAAAGAAGGGTTCTATTCGAAATTGGCATAAAGGAGCCAGGATGGTTGTGACTATTGAAATTATACAATAGTAGATTGATATATCCTTTAATGTCAATTATATGTACAAGGCAGAGGTATGCATAGATTGTATTGATGTCATTTTGACAAAGGTTGGTATTTTGTCTAGAGATTGGCTTGAGAGATGCCTTTTAAATATTATGCAAAGAATGTCTTGATGATATGTTGGAGGTAGTATTTAGAGGTTTCTTTTGACTGATTTAGTTGAATGTCCATATCTATGATGTCGATTGTTTGACAGATCATAACTTAGTTGATGACAGTAACTTGTTGTGTATCTTTTCTTAGCCCAGAGTTTGGAAAAGATCAACATAACAATTAGATAATTGATTCCGCTCATTTATGTATATAGTGAATGTGAAGTGGTAGTGATCTACCCTTGTTTCTCTATGCTTGATTTGATTGATGCTTGCAGAGACCTCTTTGGTACCTTGACAAGGTTTGCAGTGAGCTTGGTACATTCAAGGACTAGTGTGACAATATTAATGAAGTTACTTGAATACGTTGAGCATGATGATGGAACCCTTACAAAAAATTTGAGGTATAAAATGGGACTCCTAAGAAATATTATAAATAATAAACTAAGATTGGATTACATTATCAAAATTTTAGAAGGAAAAAAGAAAAACTACTTTTTCAACTCATATTTCAACTTATCTCCCTACAATTTTACTCAAATTTCGAGTGGGAGAACTTGTTGGATGCGAAATTTAATTTCATCTAAGGAACACCCATGTTGCATGCCTTTGATGGACCGTGCTACATGAAAATTGAGAAATATATGAAAAATGTGAATTCGTGTATTTCTCATTTTTCATGTAGTTGGGTCCATCAAAGGTATGAAACATGGGTACTCCTTGGATGAGGAATTAAATTTTTCATACAAAGAGTGCTCCAGCACGAAATTTGAGTAAAACCGATGGAAGATAAGTTGAAAAAATAGTCTATTTATTTATTTTATCCTTTTACGTTTTTACTCCAAAAAAGGTGAATCATCCTCCATTGCTAACATCATCATCTTGAATCCTATTAGTTTGTATAAACTTTATATTGGTTGTACATTTTTGTTTTGAGACCCATTTTAGACCTCAAAAATTCTCTAACGCTTGATATGTCAGTTTTCTTAATATTGTGAATGTGATGATGGCTTGTGGAATTTGCTTAGAATGGGTTGATAGTTGTATTGATGACTAATTTTGAATGAAATATTATGTTGTTTGATCTTGTCTAGTAGGATGAACTTGCTACTCTATAGTGACATTTGTAGCAAAGTTTTGTACATTGACTTGATAGGTTGTAACTTGGCCCTTGGGTGTAAGTTCTACTTGGTATTTGACTAAAACAATTCATTGTGCTGAATCTATGATTGGCCTATTTATGAATTATGATGAACATGAGATGTGCTTGACTTGGGTGTTGGCCTTGGCATGGTATTTAACAATATTGGACAGTTAGTGTATGATGAGCAATCTTGGTAACCGACAGTTAGAGTTGTGACTTGATGTGGTCAATTAGCTTGATAAGTTATTTGGCTTAATAAGGATAGTGACAATTTCTCTTGATGAATGCTTGATGTGCTATATGACTTGGGACTTTATAGCTAGGGTTTGATATGGTTATTGACAATATTGATTTGACTTGGTTATGGCTTGATTCAATGATTAGCATGGTAGTATTGGTATATTGCGTTGATCTCGATGCAATGACTCATTTAATTCAATGATTCAACTAGTTATTTAGTATTGGTATGAAATTTTGTATTCATTGGTGATTCAATATTTAGTGATTGGCACAAAGATATTTTAGTATTTAGTGATTTGGTATTCAGCTTGTTATCTTGGTTGTGCTTATTATTGGTGTGGGTCTAGTTTGACAGTAGATGAAAGGTGGCTTACATGTTTTATGATGGTTGATTGACAAGTGGATCCAATATGAAATATTATGAAACGTGTTCCATGAAGGTGCTGAGGGGTTGTAGCCTTTAATGAGGGAGTAGGTGCTTCCTTCTGTTAGGAGTTGGTAAACGGGATTATGGGGTTGTAGCTCCCTTCCATTGGGTGTTGGAGAACAATTGGAGGTTGTAACTTCCTATAGGTAGGAGCCTATGTGATAACAAGAGTCTGTATCAGTACAAAATTGTAAGAAATGTTATTTATTATAAAATAATAAGATATATTGACAACAACGGTGGTTTTCTCCCACATTGGGTTTCCACCTAAAATCTTGGTGTCCACTTGTGTTGATGTGTTGATGTGTCGGTGTACTTTGATTCATATGGTTTACATGCTCTTACTTTTAATGTTGCTTATGGTTCTTTGAATAAGATATAACACTTTGATTGGCTAATGAAGTAATTGATCAGATGAATTGAAATGAATGCATAAATTTTAATTCCAAATAGAATATTGATTCACCCCCCCCAAAGTATTTCTAACACTTATACCTATTCACTCTAAACTAACAAGGAATTTAATTATTTTTTAATGTCGCATCCACTTTGTTTTTTAATTTTCTTTTTCTATTTCTTTTCTTCTTCTTTCTTCCACAACTAGGTTGAGTTTATTTTTCTTTATTTTCCTCTTCTTCTTTTCACAACTAGGCTAAGTCATTTTATGTTTCTTTTCTTCTTCTTCTTCTTTTCACGACTAGGTTGATCCTTGGTTGGGGCCAACACCAATGTTAGATGGAAGAATAGTCTTCCCACCGATGGGACACTATCACTAGGATTTTGTGAAGCTCAGTTGAGCTTGGGCACCACTTGGGATAGTTTAATTCCCCCAATGGTGACTTCCATCCTCAACCCCTCACCATGTAGTTTGAACCTAAGACCTAGTAGGTGCTAAATCCCATACAAACCAACTAGTCTACACATCACAGGTAATGCCATAATCACCTTGCAAACAAATTATTAATGACAATATGTTTTATTATACAAGTTACGTAGGTTACAAGACATATATTATCGTTAAGTTTTAAATTTTTCCATTATAATTTAGTGTTTATTATTTGCATATTAAAAGAAAAAATAAATTGAGAGTGAAGTAAACTTTTATTTTACCTTTTAAATTTATAAGTAATAAAATATAATCATATTATTATTTATAATTAAAATTAACTATATCATGATTTATATTAATAAATATATAATCAATATAAATTCATTTATAGATTATTTTTTTTTAACCAAAAAAAATGAAAAAGGTTATTAATTATATCTTATAAAGTAATATTGTAATATATTAGAAAAGTATTAATTAACTATATCATTATTTATATGAATGAATATATAATCAATATAAATTCATTTATAATTTTTTTTAACCAAAAACATAGAAAATTATATTAATTATATAATTTAAAGTAATATTGTACTATATTAGAAAAAAAATAAAGTAATTTTTCCAAACCAAACAAAGCCTTGGACTTGTCTTCCATTTGTTCAAGAAAGGTGTTTTTACAAATCGCCAAAGTCACTCAATTGTTATAAAGAAACAACTCAAGTTTCAATGCCTCTGCAAGTCCTTTAATCACATATTTAGTGGAACTGTAAATGTCGTTGCGATGAAAAAGATATGACATGCATTATGCCTGCATTAAATATATCAATACCTTCATTAGACTCAAATCCATGAGAAACCTCAACAAAAATAGGTTTGTAAACCCTTAAAAACAATAGCAAGATGGTCGTTATCATTATTTACGAAGCATCCAAGTGAAATCATGAAGACAATAGCTAAGGGGTGTTTGTAGCTTCTCAACCTCATCAATTGAAGAACAACTCACTCAATGTGTATTTGCTTCAAATATGAATTACTAGTAATTCTAGCATTGTGCACAAGAAAATCAATTAGCATCCATAAGAAGGGTCATTTATCACTACAGAAATGGTTTCAAGGATCATTTATCACTATAGAAATGGTTTCATATGATCTTATATCTACAATTTATATAAAATAAGAATATGCATGCATGAGTATGCCTCTCAATGAATAAATTCTGCGTGTGGATGTGAAAAAAAATAGAAAAAATTATTCTTTGACGACTATCAATACCTTAATCATGTCTTTATCACACCCCATTTCCATGAGGATTGCTTTCATGGCTTTATGGATATTAAGGATATTGCTCAATATTAATGTGAAGTAATAATCCAATGTAATAACTTGTTTGGTAATCTCCAATTCTGTTCCACTCGGCCCTCATGTTATCAATACATGTTTGTTTCACAAACTATGATTAGTGGGTGTATAGTTCCATAGAGATGACAAAACGCTTATGAATAGGAGGGTTGTCATGATGGATAGGGCATCAATCACTCTCAAATGATCAGCTATGACGATCATGGTTTTCATAGTATTTTACAATATATACAATGAAATGAAATGTTGTACACTCGTCTATGGGAAACCTTACATTTTATTAATCAAAATCACTACAGAATGACAACAAGTAATCTAAATGAATCAAATACAAAAATGTTGGAATATTAATTCCTAATTGTCTCGGTTGTGATTTTCTATGTAAAGAGTTTGTTCCTATTATATATGACTGACTTCCCTAGTTTAGTGTGTGATTGAGATATTCTCTCAACCAATAGATTGTGTGTCCAAGATAGTTTCCCTAACTTGAGACAACACTTCCTGTTTATATGTAATCTCATATTTGACTAATATAGGACAAATTACTCTATGCAATTTTAACATGGTATCAGAGCCCCTGAAGGCGTGGCCCCTCCTGGGCTTGGCCCATCCTAGACTGAGAGGAACAAGAGAAGTATATTTTATTTTAGTATTTTTTTAAAGTTTGTCCATCATATATCCTCCATTTAATAGAAGCAGGAGCGCGAGAGCTCAGTTGGTGCCCCTCCCACTGGAATTCATGAGTAGTCCCGAGGAATCAATGGGGGATGAATCTCTGGCAATTATGACTATTCTAATCAAGCTATGAGGAGGGAGCTAAGGCCATTGGGGATTCCGAATTGCAACCATTATTGAAGGAATACATCAAAGTTGAAGGATGCCCTCGCAATAGAGAGGATTCACAATATATCCGAAAATTCTTCGACGATCCGTTGGGGTGAGCAGGTCACATGATGTTGTCGCAAATTGCAATGGGCACAGGGAATGAAAGGATTCCTCATTCCATTTCCTCACAGATTTACTTCTTGTGCATGGACAATGGTCGTATATTAGAATTTTGAAGCACTAAGGGGCAAAACTTATTAGGAAAAATGTTGGGATTGTGGGGTGTAGGCATAATGCCTTTTACTTGCGTGGTAATTACAGTCAATTTGTGTCTTCTGATGGCCTATGATTTCATCATAAGATGGCACAATTATAACATTGTTGGAAGCATTTTTCCCTGGTTTTTATTTATATTTCTATACTATGGAATCAGGACAAGATAGATAGGAAAATATCTACTATGTTATTTATGTTTTAATGAGCACCTGGTATTTCTGGTTGAGTATTGTACTGGTGCCTTTAGTAGCTCTCCTGGGTGACTTTCTATTCCAAGGGCTTCAGAGCTGGTTTTCTCCTTATGATTATCAAATTCTTCAGGAAAACTATAAGAATCAACCTGACGAAATTGGTAGGCCACAATTGATGGAGAATCCACATTTGAAAGTAGATGAAGAGAGAAGGTTGGAAATTACCCGGCTATGCCTTGAAAGGTTAAAACATACAAGGTTTGCTTTTGACTCTCCTAGCTTTGAGTCATTCTTTGTTTCACAACAAGGTGTCAGTGCCCCTTAGAAGGCATGGGATGTGGCTTGACAAGTAAGTATGATGGTTCCAAGAAGAATATTGAATGGTTGAAAGGATATCGTTATTGTATTGGGGATTCTCTGTTATGCTTTTTGTCCTACCTGTTGTAAAAAGGGTGTGAATTATGCCTAACCACCAGAAGTTAAGCCATTCATTATAGATTCATCAAGGGTATAATTTTTATAATTTTTGGTATCGGTAAAAGTAAATAAGTCTTGGAAATTTGTATATATATTGAGATTCGCAACCTCAATATGAAGTCATTTTGTTAGAATTCGTGACTCTAACAGATGACAGGTAAACCATGGAGATCAAGAATTGTATGCCATGTTAAAAATGAAGATGTCAAAGACTCAAAAGTACAAAGTCAATGATATTCATGTGGGAAAGTAGTGGTGTGTTCAAGCATATAAACGGTATGGTGTATCCAAGATGAGTGGCAGAGAATTCAAATGGGCTTGAAATTTTGTTTGTGTTTGTAGAATAGACTCAATATTATGTTGTATTCTGAGTCACACATTTTATTAGTAAGAAAGTCTAGGATGTTTGTAGTGGTCTTTCTAATGTATGTACCTGGTAACTCCAAAAGCTCGAGTTGTGTTGTAAGCCTTGTAAGGCATGTATACACCCATACAATTCATGGTAATCTAAAAACCACTCTATAATTGCAGCATTGGTTTGTGGTAAGCCAGAAGCCACATGAAAGAGTGAAGTGGGACAAAGATTCATGTTGGCATGGTTTAGGGTTACCCGAGAAAACCATTAGCCTAGTTGAGTCGGGTCTTTGGAGTGCCCTAGTGGCAGGTTTGTAGCCTAGAGTGGCTGGAGTGCCCTAATGGAAAGTTTGTGGCCCATAGTGGTTGGAGTGCCTTCGTGGCTGAGTTGAGCCTTCGTGGTTGTGTTGAGCCTTCATGGATGAGTTGAGCCTTGGTGGTTTTGTTTAGCCTTGGTGGCTGAGAGCCCTTGGTGGCATGGTTGAGGGTGATCTAATAAAACCCAGAGCATGGTTACGGATAATCTGATAAAACCCATGATGATATTGGAGGGGGATTTACAGGTACAGGTACAAGTGTACAGTTATAATGGTTGATAGAACCATGTATGCGAAGGACATCCTACAAGACTTGCAGTTGCAGCGGTTAGTACCCATGCATTCCGGTGGATGGTTGCTCTTTTATATGGACATTAACATATTCTTTTATGTTTGACCACAAATAGACTTTGTAGATTGATATTGAGACAAGTAATCATTTAGGGGGTGTGTTGGAATATTAATTCCTACTTGTCTCAATTGTGACTTTCTATGTAAAGAGTTTGTTCCTATTATATAAGAGTGATTTCCCTAGTTTAGTGCGTGGTTGAGATATTGTCTCAACCAACAAATTGTGTGTCCAAGATAGGTTCCCTATCTTGAGACAACACTTCCCTGTATATATGTAATCTCATATTTGATTAATATAGGACATATTACTATATGCAATTTTAACATAACAATAATTTCAAAAGTTTCAAATCCATAATTAAAGCAAAAATATGTAGATTTGGACTAAATCTTGCTTTAATTTCCTTATTTTCCTATCCCAAGGTTGCAAATTCTCCCATAACAGTTGGCCAACCTAAATAATTCTTTAAAGATGCTGTCAGACCAAGCAGTAACTCCTCAAAAACAATTTGTTGATATTCATTCAGGTTGGTATTTATTATATACATGAGGGAGAGACTGTTCATTTCATCTCCCGATGACTATTCATATTCTCTATTATTTATTTACATCAATTTCAGTTATTCACCCAATCCTAATGATTACGTGTCAACATTCCCCCCCTTAATCTGAAGGGATGTTGGTGAGTCCAAGCATCATTCTGAATCTTTGAAGCTTTTCTCTTCCAAGTGCTTTGGTGAAGATGTTTGCAATTTTCTCATTAGTGGAACAAAGGTGGAGATGGATTGTTTTGGCCTCAACATGATGTCGAATGAGATGATATTTAGAATTGATGTGCTTCGTTAGATCATGGAAATTTGGGTTCTTGGCCAATTTTATTGCCGAGGTATTGTCAATCATGAGTGGAGTTGATTGTACTTGTTTTAACTGCAAATCTTCAAGAATTTTCCTGAGCCACACAATTTCTTTTTTTGCCTCAGCTATTGCCACATATTCTGTTTCTGTTATGGAATTTTCTGGAACTGATTGTTTACGTGATCTCCAGGAGACAACTCCTAATCCAAGACTCATAGCATATCCTGAAGTAGATACCCCAATTTCTTTTTCTCCATCGAAGTCTGAATCAAAGTATCCAATCAAGCTGAAGTAATCTACCTGCATATACTTGATTCCAAAGTCTTGAGTACCCTTCAAGTAGCTTAGAAATATTTTTGTAGCGGGCCAATGTCCCTCACAAGGCTTTTGCATAAACCTGGAGAGGATTCCAATAACAAACAAAATGTATGGTCTGGTAGTAGTTAAGTAGTTGATACTTCCTACAAGATGTCTATACATTGTTGCATCCTCAAATTCTTTTCCTCCAATGGATGTGAGCTTTAAGTTTTTTTCCATTGGAGTAGTAAGAGGATTGCATTCTGTCATGCCAAACCTGTTTAACAGATCTCCAATGTACTTCTTTTGGGAAAGGAATATGGACTTCGGATGTTGAGTTACTTCAATACGAAGATAGTAATGAACATAGCCCAAATCAGTCATTTCAAAACCTTTCTTCAATTCCTTCTTTATGGATGCAATGTAGCTTTCATTGTTCCCTGTCATCAAAAGATCATCTATATATATCACAAGATATACAACTATGTTGCCAACTTTCTTGACAAATAAAGTTGCATCATCAATATCATAATGTTTGAAATTGAGTTTTAGAAGATTCTCAGTTAGTTTTTCATAGCAGGCTCATAGTGCTTGTTTGAGGCCATACAAGGATTTCACAAGTTTGCATACTTTATGGTCATGTCCTTTCACAGTAAATCCTTTAGGCTGGGACATAAAAACATTCTCTTTTAGATATCCATTCAAGAAAGCGGTTTTTACATCCATTTGAAGGACTTTCCAACCATTCTAAGCTACTAGGGCAAAGAGTGTGCGAATGGTAGCCCATTTTGTTGTGGGGGCAAAAGTCTCCTCATAATCAACCCCTTCCTTTTGTGAAAAACCTTTTGCCACAAACCTAGCTTTGTGCTTGTCAAGTGAGCCATCAGCTTTATACTTGTTCTTCTAGACCCATTTGCAGCCAATTAGTTTGGTCATAATGGAGGATCAACCAGATTCCAAGTGCCATTCTTTATGAGGGCATCATACTCCTTTTGCATCGCTTCTTTCCATTCATCATGAGAAGCAACTTCTTTGAAGGAAGTTGGTTTGAAATCTATAGACAAATTCAATTCACAATCATAAGAAACATCCATATCAATAGGTGAATCAGAGTCATCTACATCACCTCCATTTTACCGATTTGAATTTCGAGTTCCTGTATTTCCAACCTCATTAGGATGAACACTTTCAAGTGTCTTTGTCAGCTACTTTGGGGGACCTTTCTCAAATTGTCTAGGTTGCTTGGTTGATTGAGTTGGGACTAAATCAAGATTGATTCTCCCAATTCTATCAATCAAATCACTTAAAGCATCATCCATTGTTGGAGTTTCATGTGGGGGAGAGAGTGCTTCAGAAGAAGATTCCATAGGTTGATCTAGTACACGAATCCCCCCTTCAAGATGTGGAATCTGATTATCAAATTCATGAAATGATTTTGCATTTGCAAATCTATCCAAGCGATCAAGTTGTTGCTCAACAACATTATCAGTTTTAGATGATTCAAGAAAGATTACATCTCTAGATAAAGTTGATGGCTCACTTGACAAGTTGCTGCTCAACAACATTATCATTTATTTCGAAATGCGTCGACAAATAATTATTTATGTGATTTTGCTGAAAATTCTCTAAACAATGTTATGGATCACAGAATTCTAAATTCCTTAATAATTTCCCTGCATGGAGAAGCCACTGCTAAAAAGGTTCATCGTTTCGAGCGGACACGCATGCAGGTCACAAAGTTGAAATCTGATCTGGTGTTTCTTTGCGATGCAGAGATTCTTCGGTTATTCTTAATCTAACCATTGAGTCTCTGCCTGCACTATTTAACTATCTAAGTTGGATTAGTTCTTCAACTTGTCCTGGCGATGAACCACACTGGTTGGTTCGAAACGCGTCGACAAATAATTATTTATGTGATTTCGCCAAGAATTCTCTAAACAATGTTATGGATCATAGAAGTCTAAATTCCTTAATAATTTCCCTGCACAGAGAAGCCACTGCTAAAAAGGTTCATCTTTTCGAGCGGACACGCATGCAGGTCACAAAGTTGAAATCTGATCTGGTGTTTCTTAAGCAATGCAGAGATTCTTCGGTTGTTCTTAATCTAACCATTGAGTCTTTGCCTACACTATTTAACTAGCTAAGCTGGATCAGTTCTTCAACTTGTCCTGACGATGAACCACACTGGTTGGTTCGAAACACGTCGACAAATAATTATTTATGTGATTTCACCGAAAATTCTCTAAACAATGTTATGGATCACATAAGTCTAACTTCCTTAATAATTTCCCTGCACGGAGAAGCCGCTGCTAAAAAGGTTCATCGTTTTGAGTGGACACGCATGCAGGTCACAAAGTTGAAATCTGATCTGGTGTTTCTTAAGCGATGCAGAGATTCTTCAGTTATTCCTAACGTTATTAATCTAACCATTGAGTCTCTACCTACACTATTTAACTAGCTAAGCTGGATCAGTTCTTCAACTTGTCCTGACGATGAACCACACTAGTTGGTTCGAAACCCATCGACAAATAATTATTTATGTGATTTCGCCGAAAATTCTCTAAACAACAAACTTTTTATTAACTTCATCCTAGAGATGGTATGCTTTGGAGGTATTTGAATACCCTAGGAAGATACACTTACGACTTCTTGCACCAAGTTTATTTCTATGTACCTTTGGTATCAAGGCATAAAAGGTGGAACCAAAGACCCTGAGATGCTTTACCAAAGGAATGTGCCCATACCACATTTCATAGGGAGTCTTGTTTCTAATAGCATTAGATGGACATCTATTCTTTATATATATATATATAGCACGTAGAACTGCATCAACCCAAAACATCAACTTTACATTTTTGAAAAACATCATGGAGCATCCCATATTTAAGATTGTCCTATTCATTCTTTCAGCTACACCATTCAGTTGGGGATTATAAGGCACAATTGTTTGATGTTTGATCCCATGTTGGCGAAGATAGTTTTCAAATTCTTTTGAAGTGTATTCTTTTCCATTATCAGTGTGAATAGAGCCAATATGAGATTGTGCATCATTTTCTCTATGTACGAAAGTTCTTGGATGTTTGAAAAGCATAAGATTTGTTCTTCAATAAATAAACCCAACACATTCTGGTGTAGTCATCAATAAATGACATCATATATTTATTTCCATTTGCAGAAGGAACAAGCATTGGACCACATAAATCTGAATGAATGAGTTCAAGTTTTCTATGTGCTCTTGAATGTGAATCATGAAAATATTGTTTGCTATGCTTTCCTAGAATACAAGCATCACATTGCTTAAGTTCCTAGGAATTGTAGGCAAACTAGCAACACCATTTTTCTTAAACAAGCGGAGGCTGTCATAGTTCAAATGTCCAAATCTAGCATGCCATAATAAACTTGATGGAAGTGTACCTTCTTCATAATGAGAATTGTATGAGAAATGTTGTGCATGAGCAGGGGTACCTTGCAGCTTGAAAAGTCTTTCTTCTTCTATTCCCCTCATGACAAGTGAGTGGTCAGATGCTTTTCTCACCTCAAGCTTGCCATCAAACATATGAATGGAGTGACCTTGCTGGCAGATGTGGACCAAGGACAACAAGTTTCTCTTCAGTTGTGGGAGACATAGAACATGATGCAGAAGAAAGTATGGAAGACCAGGAAATTTGAGCCTAATTGTCCCAAGCTCTGATGGCTTGATTTTTGATTGGTCTGTAAAGTATACTGCTCCATCAACATTTCCAGAAAATTCTTCAAAAAATATTTTCTATGAATCGTGGCAAGTTGCTCCTGAATCAAGCAATCAATCATTTTTCCAAGAAGCAAGTGAATCATTAAATAAATTTCCATTTACTCCGATATTACATTGTGCCACAACATAATGAGTGTATTTAGGTGTTTTACCTTTCTCTGTGTCATTAGTATTAACTTTCTGTTGGTTTCTTTGCTGCTCAATTTTGTCCCAAGGTAGCTTGCATGCAGAGGCATCATGTGATCCATTCTTTTTGCAACGTATGCAGTGCAAATCTGACTTTTCTCCTTGAGAGTGTCTGCCCCCCCACCTTTCAAATATCTTCCTCTTCCTCTCCAACCACCTCTTCCTCTCGAAGAATCTTGGGCAAGATTCTTTTCTTTATGAGCAAGGCACACAGCCTCTTCAGAAGATTTAGGGGTTTTCTTCTTTCCAAAAGGTTTCTCTCTTTCAACAAATTTTTTTACAAGAGAGTCAAAGGTAATATATTTGAGATTTCCATTTGCTTGCAATGACTCAGGATAATTGAATTAAGTAGGATAAAGTGCCTTGAGAAAAGCGATAAGAGGAATATCCAATTCAACCTTAGTTGCTTTGATATCATGCATTATAGATTTTACTTTGGATGCAAGAGCAGGACGATCATTATTTTGTAATTCAAGAGTGAAGAGTTTAATCATGAGTTGAACAACTTCAAGTGCAGAATGTGAGTCATAGAGTTCTTTCAGCTTTTGTAAGGCTTTGAAAGCAGTAGAAGATGGCGAAATATGGCGACTCACCTCTTCACTTACAGATGCTACAATTAATGCATAGGCTTTGTTGTTCTTATTTTTCTAAATGGTGAACTCTTTGTCTGAGGTAGGTTGTTTGTGTCTGTTTCCAACACACACTCCTTTCCACAACTCATTAAAAATGAGGGTGTGTTTTATCATCTGGGACCACTCAGGATAGTTCTCCTTGATAGTGAGAACTATTCCTACAATGGATATGATTGAATGCATTGTAAAATTTGTGTACTATAAAAGAAACTTCTAGCAATGTACTATAAAAAATTGTACTTTTGGTGGAAAACTCTGTTTAACTTTGAAAAAAAATAATGAGGGATAATTAAAACAACAGTGTATTAAAACCAGCAGTCTTAAATCCACCATATGAAGTTTCATCACCAAGGAAATATGCTTATCACACCATATGCTACTCCCTTCAACACATACGAACCAGAGGTCATATGCATCGACAGAGGTAGAATACCACACTTGGGCTCACGTTCTAGCAACCACACCTCAATGTAGAACCTCACTTATGCAACAAACTCTTTTGGACATAAAACATTTAGAAACTTCACTTATGAGCCTTTAAATATACCACCACTTATAATAACCATAAGTCATCTTTAAAAGACTGGATGTTTATATATATGCACCCTTTAAGAACTCAATGGAACACAACTTCACAGCTTGTATAATACACGGTCCTAAAAAACGGTTAACGTGCAGGCATCAAAATGATGTATTAAAAAAAAGCAGTGTATCAAAACCAAAACCAAAGTAGGCTTAGGATATTCATGTAAGCAACATTACCAGCAAGTTCCAAAAACCTCAATAGCGAGATATTCAACGGAGCACAGCATTACCAGCAAGTTCCAAAACCTCACTAGCCAGATATTCAAGAACAACGGCAAGGTACACCGGAGCACCAACTCTGATATTCAAACATTTATCTTGATATTGATATATCATATAATATTCAACGCTCTCGCGATGTTCCCACACAGTGCCAAACTTTAACACAAAGTTCAACACACTCTCATGGTGTTCCCACACAGCACCAAAGTTTCGACTCCATCTCACTCCACAGCACCTCCAGGCAGCAACTAGCTCCAATCGACTCCTTCAATGCATTAACGCATTTCATTGATGAATGAGATTTCACAGGCATTTGACACAGATGTTTGCCTGCAAAAAATGCAGAACATAGGCAGAATAGGGAGTTACAAAGCAGAAGGAAGCCAAAAATGGCGCTGGCTCTGATACCATATCAGATGAGGCATTAACTCCTCAAAAACAATTTGTTGCTATTCATTACGTTGGTCTTTATTATATACATGAGGGGGAGAATGTTCATTTCATCTCTCAATGACTATTGATATTCTCTATTATTTATTTACATCAATTTCAGTTATTCACCCAATCCTGATGATTAGGTGTCAACAGATACAAATGATTAGTAACAATATGGTAAAAATATTATGATTTATTCCACTACGCAACAAAAGCATTAAAAACCAAAGCAAAGGGATTGAAATCTGATTAAAAAATATTAATGCATAATATGGCATATTGAATCAATACATGGCCAGTGCATTGAGAACCAAAGCAATGATCTATTCCACTACACCGTGCGGCATCTAGAATTGGATAAAGGGATCGAGATCTGATGAAAAAAATAATGCACTAACTGGGTATTAATCAATATGTCTTAAGCAACAAGTGCATCAATAATGAAATAATGCACATCCTCGTACTAATCCATATGCAGCAAGTGCATGAATAATGCAAATGAGGGGATTAAAAATACAGATCCAAAATATTAATATACATAGTCAACCCGACAATAACACTTTAAACTCTGAAGACAATCACATGTCTGCAAAATAATTTTTTATTTTTAGCAAAATTAAATATATAAAATTGCAAGGATACGTACGTGACTGGGTACTTCACTTATTACTTATGCAGATTATTTTGTATACGTCTTGTTTATATTTGACTCAGTTAAGAACTATCTATTATATGCTGTTGTTTAAAGTATAGATATCAAATTTAAATTTGAAGTGGATAAGATATCAATTTTAATAAAATAATTTAATTCCAATAAAATTTCAGAGAAACATTTTATATATATTTATATAATATAGATTTTGATGGCCGTCATTTTTTTCTCCTCATTTTGAAGTTTAATTTTCTTTAATAATTTTAAAATTATAATTTACAACCAAAATACAACTAGATGGTTTATTATTTCCAAAATATTTTTTTTCCAAACTCAGAAACTTCCTTTTTTTTTTTTTTTTCAAATCGATTTAAATCTTTTTATATTTAATATTTATTTAAAAATTAAATATTTTAAACTCAAATACATCCGTTTTTATTTTCAATTTTTTATATAAAAAATTGTAATTTAATACAAATTTAAAAATAAATTTCAAAACTTATTTTTTAAAATCCTGTTAATATAATATATTTAAAAAATCTATTTTTTTATTAAAAAAATTTATTAACTTCAAGATTTTACTTTTCCAATTTTATCTAACTATTTAAAAACTAATATTTTTATAAAAAAAATCAATTCAAATTGGTACTAAATCTTTTCTTTTTCTTGTTATCTCATAATTCTAAAAAAAATTGAAATTGAAAACTTAGAAATTTCCTCCATTCACAATTAATTGACCCCGTGCCATTTTGAAGTATATAACAAAATTTTTTGTTATTTATGATTTTTGTTAAAATATTAAAATTTTTATAATTCTTTAAAAATGTAATTCTTCTTTTTGATTACCCTCCCAAAGGAATTTTTTCATAGTTGTTTATGCATGACAAATCATTTTAAAATGAAAAAAAGACTGATTTTGTCGCCATTGGTTGATGACTTTTTGACACTAATCCTAGTTGTTTATGCATGGTAAATCATTTTAAAATGAAAAAAAAAAAAACTAATTTTGTGAGTAGTCATTCATGACTACTTGACACTAACACTGCTATTGCCATTCTGTTGATGAGTACTTCACACTAATCCTAGTTGTTATGCATGACAAATCATTTTAAAATGAAAAAAATACTAATTTTGTGAGTAGCCATGATGTTGATGAGTACATGACACTAACACTGCTACTGTCTGCCTAATCATGTCATAACGAACAGGGGCCAAGTCCCTTACGTGAGTGACGGGGAGTATTGAACAAGTATTGGACCATGAACAAACTGCATGACAATTAAAACAATATCCAATTACGGAAGTATTTGTGTGGAACAATAGGTGTATGAAGACAAGAATGTGTGAACACACAAGTTTCTCCGACACATGCCCCTCTTCCACATAGTGACCTTTGCACTAATGTGTTTTCCTCTATCGTTGTTGTTATCTACATTGCATGAGTTTTGTAATTTCACTATGTAGTTCATCGGTCAGTTGCAGGCATATCATCCACGGTTATGAGTGGTCATATAGCGTGTATTGCTATCGTAATACAACTTCACATAATATTGGGCAGGAGTCTGTACTTTAATGATTTCATTAAACTAAAAATACATAACATATGGTGCCAATAGGCGAGATTTATTGACATTCTTAAACATCAAGTGGAGCCTATCTACACTATTATAAACAAGAAGCTCTATAATAGTGCATTCGGTCATTAATGTGGTCAAAGACACGGAGATTTCATTTAAACATCACAAAAATCTAGTATTAAACTCCAAATTGAACCTCATTTTGTTGTTATTGAACAAATGCCTAAAGATGGAGCTAGAGTTAAATTGTGCTTCCAACGTTGTACTTCCTCTTCCAAGTTGCCTCATCATACTAGGTGAGGTGGGAGCTCTCATGACATGAGAAACCATCGCTCCTTTAGTACCCACTAGTGGATTATTTTACATATGGTCGCCTATGCTATTTATTCCAACTGAAACTCTGGCAATTTCATAGGCCAAGGCATCACAAAATGCTCTTTGGGTTATAAATTTGTCTCTCTTGTAGACACAAAATGTTGAAATGCATTTTGAGTATCTATCTATTCAAAGGATTTCCATGCCTAAATTTAGCATTCTATTATTCTCTACTTTTGTAATAAATTCAATTTAAGCAAAATTATTAGAGAATCCCACTATTGTGTCAATGTGGCTAGCTCCCACCAAACCTGACCCTCCTCTGCATGAATTCCTTCTTGTGCAGGCCTTGCCTCATTTGGGCGTTGCATATTCAGGCCCTCACATGATCCAGGTGGATGTTGGTGGCCATGCACCTATCTCATGTGGACCCCGACAACTGTCTCTTTCAGTTTTTCAATTTCCTTAATTGTAACACAATTTACTATTTTTAGCAGTTTTCAAGTCCTGAACTTCCGGAGCCGTTTTGAGGGCTTAAATGACGTTTTTTTGGGAAATCTGGGAGCAACATGGGCCCATAGATCAATGTTGCTCTTTCCCAAAGTTGTAGTGCTCAGACAAATATTTCTAATGAGCTATTGTATGTGTCAAACAAAGATCGGGTGCCAAAGTTACGACCCTGGGAAGTTGATGTACCAACTTACACAAAACAGGGCCCACAATTTGGTGTTTCATCTTCTAGGGTTAGGTTTTGGGATGTTAAGCATTTTCCATTATTTCTCAACAATAAATAGGCCTTCAAGCCTCATTGTAACCCAATTTAGAGGCATGTATCTGCCACATCTCTTCTTAGAGATAAGCTACCATCGCCCTAGTTGGTTTATTTCCATTTCTATTTGTAAGCATATTTCAATATTTTACATTAATGAAATGAAATATTATTTCCGCTACATCTCTATGTATATGGTTATCTCTATATTTTGTTGCATTCCGGTTTAAATCTGGATCAGTGGTACTAGAGCGGTCTGCTTTTTCTCTATTTTTCTTTGCATGTCCCCAACAAGGTTAGGATATAAGGAGTTAGGGCTTGAACTGGTCGAACCTTTGGAAGACCAGCCTTGCCAATCCTGACGACCTCCCATGGCGGATGAAAAGAAAGACGAGGGGGAAGGAGATCATATCAAAATATTTCTCAAAGAAGCCCTCGAGTGACAAAGGAATGCGATGATGGACAACGTTGCCTAGATCCTTTAGCAGCTACCCAGAGGTGACACATCAGCTTCTAGCAGCTACTCTGGAAATGCCACGCCCTTTGAGGTACAAGTTAATTTTGAAATCCCCATATTCGACGGTCAGATAGATGCATATGTCCTAGATAAATGGTTAAATCTGCTAGAGGGTTATTTTTCTATTCATGAATTTTCGAGTCGAGAAAAGATTATTTGTGCTCTTCTTAAAGCAACCCCCCAGGTCAAGGATTCGTGGGAAACCTACTGCAAGCAGAAGGATGAAAGCACGGGCTCACTATTTTCAGCTGCACCCACTTGGAATTCATTCCGGGATTCCATCAAGGAGTAGTACTACCCTGTCAAAAGCTATGAGGACAAATACATAAATTGGACCATGCTGTGGAAGGGAAGGGACCAAGATGTGCCAGAGTTCACAAACATTTTTCATACCCTTTCCACACAGTTGGGTACTAAGGATTTTGAGCTGCATTCGGTACTCAAATATTGCGGCTGCCTACATAGGTACAACTAGGAAGAGATAGAGTTCCTGAACATATCCTCGCTCGGCACAACGTACCAATATGTTGTCAAAATCGAGCAAAAGTTCAAACGGAAGAAGTGAGAGTTTGTATTTGCAAATCCGAAGACCAAAGGAAAAAGCCAAGGTGGGGTGACCTAAAACAACCTGTTGAAGCTGCAAGAAAGGAACAACACCATGAAGTCGAAGAAGGACGCAGGAAAGTGGTGTGAGTTCCACAAGAGTCCCACTCATTACACAAGTGAGTGTCGGACCAAGTAGTTGTTGGTGGCCGAGTTGAAGGCTTCCGAATTAGATGCATGTTCTGACCCTGAGTCAGAACCCAACAAGGGGAATGGAAAAGGGAGGTAGATCATTGATGTAGAGCCCAACGTCATTGTTGCCATTGCCAAGACCCAAAAGAATGAGCTCAAAGATCCAGAGGAGGGAGAATGTCTTTTCCACTCAAAGATGTGGGTGAAGCGTTCGCCGCTGCAATTCATTGTTGACAGTGGAAGCCAAAAGAACTTCATTTTAACAGAGGTCATGAAGCAGTTGGGCCTACCTACTACACCACACCCACAGTCATATAGTATCAGGTGGCTTCACCAAGGATGAGGTCTCTGAGTTCACCAACAGTTCCACCTTCCTTACAACATCAAGCCCTTCATAGACGATGTATTGTGTGATGTTACACCTCTCGATGTTTGTGATGTATTGTTAGTCCAGTCATACTTGTGGAGGTCATATGTTGTGTATGAGTAAAGGCCTCGCATTGTCATTATTTCTTTGAATAATTCATTATATAGGATACCGGAGGTAGCCCCACCTACTGCCACCTCTTTGATCACTGCCAAGAAAGGTAGCAAACTCATCTCCCAAACTAGGAAATTCATTCTCTATTTGGTTTGCTCCCAAAGTAAGGGGAAGATTGTCACCACATCCATGACGCACATGAAGGGTTCTTGCACGTGGCAACAGGAGCAAAGGGATACGGTCATGAAATAACATAGGAATAACTTCTCCTCACCGACAGGGGTACCACACAGGCTTCAGGTGGGCAACAAAGTTTGGTTGCATCTGCAGAAAGAATGCCTTACAAGAGCCCATCAAAAGCTCTGACCACACCGACATGGTCCTTACACCATTACCAAGGTTGTGGGAAATAATTCTTTGAAGCACAACATTCCCTCATTCCTTTGCTTGCACCAAGTGTTCAATGTGGACCGTCCTCAACCATGTCTCCCAACGTTACTAGACACATCAGAGATTGCAGAACAAGTTTAGCAGATGGAGCAACTCAACACAATGGGGACCATTGCTTCCTAAGGGGGGAGGAATGATCCAGGTGGATGTTGGTGGCCACTCACCTATCCCACTTGGACCCCCACAACTGTCTCTTTCAGTTTTTCAGTTTCCTTAATTGTAGCACAATTTACTATTTTTAGCAATTTTTTGGGTCCTGCACTTCCAGAGCTATTTTGAGGCCCTAAACGATGTTTTTTGGGAAATATGGGAGCAACATGGGTCCATGGATTGATGTTGCTCTTCCCAAAGTTGTAGTGCTAAGAGAGATCTTTCTAAAAAGCTATTGTATGCATCAAACGAAGATTGGGTGCCAAAGTTACGACCCTAGGAAGTTGATGTACCAACTTACCCAAAACGGGGCCCACAATTTGGCGTTTCATCTTCTAGGGTTAGGTTTTGGGATGTTAAGGGTTTTCCATTGTTTTTCAATAACAAATATGCCTTCGAGCCTCACTGTAACACAGTTCACAGGCATGTAGCTCCCACATCTCTTCTTAGAGATAAGCTACCATCGCCCTAGCTAGTTTATTTCCATTTCTGTTTGTAAGCATATTTCAGTATTTTACATTAATGAAATGAAGTATTATTTCCACTGCATCTCTGTGTATATGGTTATCTCTATATTTTGTTGCATTCATGTTTAAATCCAGATCAGTGGTATCAGAGTGGTCTGCTTTTTGTTGAAAATTGGCAACAAGAAATTGCTAAAAATAGAAGTGCTAAAAATAGCAGTTTGGGCATCAGTGCTGGATTGGGCAATAGGGAATGAAAAATGGAAGTGCTAAAAATAGAAGTTCTATTTTTAGCAGTTCAAGTTGGATTCCTATTTTTCAACAGTCCTTGGTCTAAAATAGGAAGTAAAATTTGAATTTGGTCTTACCAGTAGTTTGAATATCAATTAATTAATTCTCCATGAGTTAATTAGTTAAGGGAAATCAAACTTGAAGTATTTGTGAGAACATGCAATAATTTCTCCACTGATTGGGGAATGTGTCCTTGATTTGCTCCACTGATTGAGGAATTAAGGATGAGTTCTATATTGAGAGGATTAGTTGACTTAGTTTAACTTAGTCAAGTTCAGTTAGGTTAATTTAACAAGTTAAATTAATGAGATATAGTTTGTTGTTGCTTGCATGCATGTGACAACTATTATTTTCAAATAACTGTGTATTCACTCATGGATAATTGATGCATGTCAGTTCTGTCAAAGACCCAATGGAGATCAGAGAAGGGACAGTGTACTATCAGTTGGATGAATATTTTTCCTATCAAGGAAGCTCATCCATGATGAGGATTTACCTCCTTCAAGTTTGTGCAGTTAGATTAGAGGTTAGTCAGTGTGTGAAGAGGCTAATTCACACAGGTGGCAAAACTCGACCCCAAGGAAACTGCATAAGGAAATAGGAGGCTTGGAGGGCAGAGGAGAAGGTTTGTGAGAATCCTTTCACTGTCTATGAGTAGCAGAGGGATTGTACTGAGAGCTAGATAGCTTCCAAGCTAAGGCTTTGTGTAATCCGGACTATATTTCCACTTGTATGATAATACAGAGTTGGAGTTTTAGGCTGACACTTTCCTTGGGTAAATTCTTTTGTTTTATGTGTGATTGATTTCTCCATATTAGTTATATGTGTTCTTATTGATGTTGCTCATGTTCAATTAAGCTTCCGCTAAATTGTTTGTAGAAGTAGATCAAGTGTTTTGCTTTAGTACGTTGCATATACCAGGTGATCTATAGGTGGGAAATTTCTACATGGTATTAAAGCTAGCTGATTTGTAGAAAAATTTCTACATGGTATCAGAGCACAAGTGATTAAGGAAGAATAATATACTAGAGGAGATTTCAAAGTTTTGAGTTTTGGGCCGAGAGTTTGTAGAGAAGATCTGAAAATTTTTGTACAAAATTTTCAGAAACAAATAGAAAATTTGGATTCCTTGCGGAAAAAGACCCAAATTCAAAAAAAAATCGGTTGAATCAAAGTTCGGATGAGGGAGATATCACTAATTTAAAACCAGCTCTTTTTCTATAAAATTTCATGACGGCGGGAAAGTGGAAATAGATTGGTGTGCTAGCCAAGAACCTGTATGCACTTTAGGTACAAGATGCATGCAAACACTTGAGGAGCAAGGCAAAGGTTAGATACTTGGTGGTTGAGAGGGAGAATAAATTACCTCTCAACATGCAGAGCCAGAAGAAGTCTCAGACAATTGTAGAGGAGCCACGATTGGTGCAGCGACTTCAAGAGGTTGTGGAGCAGCCACAACAAGGGTTGCTGAGAGGAAATCAAGTAGAGATATCTACTCATGCAGAGAAATCTAGTAGGGGGGAACTTCTAGCCAGGAGGGCAGAGGGATCACATGCAGCCATACCTCTAGGTAGGAGGTGGGGTGATATAGAGTGATCGTCCCATGGAGGAGGGGCAGGATCCTTGAGATATCCAACCTCTTGGATGAGACCTTGTTACGGGAGTCCCGATGCAGAGTAGTAGGAACTGACTGATTGGGTAGAGATAGATATGGATGGAGCGGCAGAGAGAGCTACAATGCAGGGAATCCCAGGACAGCGCAGAGCATGTAGGCTGCAACAATGCAAGATGCACAAGTGTGTTGCACTGTGCAGGGTAGCACAGAGAATGGTGCAATGGTGTAAGATGCATGGAGATGTTGCAATAGCATAGAGGTCAAAGAGGGAGCACTTGTCAGTAGCAAGTAGAGCTTCAGCATCAGAGTATGTTTCTAGCCCAACATAGTGGTCAGTTGGGAAGTTTTTTTGTTCCGAGAGTTGCTGGAGCAACCACACTTGGTAGATGTGTTGCATGAAGAACATTCCAGAGGTACAGGATCGGGTTTGAGAGGAAGCCTTTCTTGTTGAGAGGGAGTGTTGAAAATTGGCAACAAGAAATTGCTAAAAATAGAAGTGTTAAAAATAGTACTACTAAAAATAGCAATTTGGGCAGCAGTGCTGGATTGGGCAACATGGAATGAAAAATGGAAGTGATAAAAATAGAAGTCTATTTTTAGCAGTTCAAGTTGGATTCCTATTTTTAGACAGTCCCTAGTCTAAAATAGGAAGTAAAATTCGAATTTGGTTTTATCAGCAGTTTGAATATTAATTAATTAATTCTCCATGAGTTAATTAGTTAAGGGAAATCAAACTTGAAGTCTTTGAGAGAACATGCAATAATTTCTCCACTGATTGGGGAATGTGTCCTTGATTTGCTCCACTGGTTGAGGAATTAAGGAAGAGTTCTATATTTAGAGGATTAGTTGACTTAGTTTAACTTAGTCAAGTTCAGTTAGATTAATTTAACAAGTTGTTAAATTAATGAGATACAGTTTGTTGATGCTTGCATGCATGTGACAATTGTTATTTTCAGATAACTGTGTATTCACTCATGGATAATTGATGCATGTCAGTTATGTCAGAGACCCAGTTGAGATCAGAGAAGGGACAATGTACTATCATTTGGATGAATATTTTTCATATAAAGGAAGCTCATCCATGATGAGGATTTATCTCCTTCGAGTTTGTGCAGTTAGATTAGAGGTTAGTTAGTGTGTGAAGAGGCCAATTCACATAGGTGGCAACACTCGACCCCAAGGAAACTACACAAGGAAATAGGAGGCTTGGAGGGTAGAGGAGAAAGTTTGTGAGAAGCCTTTAACTGTCTATGAGCAGTAGAGGGATTGTACTGAGAGTTGGATATCTTCCGAGCTAAGGCTTTGTGTAATCTGAACTATATTTCCACTTGTATGATAATACAGAGTTGGGGTTTTAGGCTGAGGATTGTCCCGAGTAAATTCTTCTGTGTTATGTGTGATTGATTTCAACATATCCGTTATATGTGTTCTTATTGATGTTGGTCATGTTCGATTAAGCTTCCGCTAAATTTTTTGTAGAAGTAGATCAATTGTTTTGCTTTAGTACATTGCATATACCAGGTGATCTATAGGTGGGAAATTTCTACATGGTGTTAGAGCTAGCTGATTTGTAGAAAAAGTTCTAGATGGTATTAGAGCTAGCTGATTTGTAGAAAATTTCTACAAAATTCTACACTTATTCTTTGTTTTTCTTTGCATGTCCCCAATGAGGTTGAGATATAAGGAGTTAGGGCTTGAACTGGTCGAACCTTTGCAAGACCAACCTTGCAAATCCCAACGACCTCCCATGGTGGATGAAAAGAAAGGTGAGGGGTAGGAAATCCTATCAAAATCTTGCTTGAAGAAGCCCTTGAGTGACAAAGGAATGCGATGATGGACAACATTTCCCATATCCTTCAGTGGCTACCTAGAGGCGACGCATTGGCTTCCAGCAGCTACTCTGGAAATGCCACACCCTTTAAGGTACAAGTTAATTTTCAAATCCCCATATTCGAGGGTCAGATAGACACAAATGCCATAGATAAATGGTTAAATCTACTAGAGGGTTATTTTTTTGTTCATGAATTTTCGAGTCGGGAAAAGATTATTTTCGCTCTTATCAAGGCAACTCCCCACATCAAGGATTGGTCAGAAACGTACTGCGAGAAGAAGGATGAAAACACAGGCTCATTATTTTCAGTCGCACCCACTTGGAATTCATTCTGGGATGCCATCAAGGAGTAGTACTACCCTGTCAAAATCTATGAGGACAAATACATAAAGTGGACCATGCTGCAGCAGGGTGGGGACAAATATGTGCCGGAGTTCACAAACATTTTTCATACCCTTCGCACACAGTTGGGTATCAAGGATTTTAAGCTACATTTGGTACTCAAATACCGCTGCTACCTACACAGGTACAACCAAGAAGAGATGGAGTTCCTGAACATATCCTCACTCTGCACAACATACCGATATGTTGTCAAAATCGAGCAAAAGTTCAAACAGAAGAAGCGATAATTTGGATCTGCAAATCCAAAGACCAAAGGAAAAAGCCAAGGCGAGGTGACCCAAGACAACTCGTCGAAGCTGCAAGAAAATAAAAACACCACAAAGTTGAACAAGGACATAGGAAAGTGGTGTGAGTTCCACAAGAGTCCCACTCATAACACAAGTGAGTGTCAGACCAAGCAGTCGTTGGTGGCCGAGTTGAAGGCTTCTGAATCAAATGCATGTTCCAACCCTGAGTTAGAACCCGACAAGGGGAATGGCAAAGGGAAGAAGATCATTGATGAAAAGCCCAGCGTCACTGTTGCCATCGCCAAGATCCAGAAAAATGAGCCCGAAGATCCAGAGGAGGGGGAACGTCTTTTCCACTCACATATGTGGGTGAAGGCTTCGCCGCTGCAATTCATTGTTGACAATGAAAGCCAATATAACCTCATTTCAGCAAAGGTCGTGAAGCAGTTGGGCCTACTGACCACACCACACCCGTAGCTGTACAGTATCGGGTGGCTTCACCAAGGACAAGATCTCCGAGTTCGCCAGCAATTCAGCCTTCCTTACAGCATCAAACTCTTCACGAACAAGGTATTGTGTGATGTTACACCTCTAGATGTTTGTGATGTATTATTAGGCTAGCCATACTTGTGGAGGCGACATGCTGTGTATGAGTCAAGGCCTCCTGCTGTCATTATTTCTTTGAATAATTCATTATATAGGGTATTAGAGGTAACCCCACCTACTGCTACCTCTTTGATCACTGCTAAGAAAGGCAGTAAGCTCATCTCCTAGAATAGGAAATTCATTTTCTGTATGGTTCACTCCCAAAGTAAGGGGAATATCGTCACCACATCCATGACCCCCATGAAGGGTTCCTCCATGCAGCAGAAACAACAGAGGGATATAGTCATGAAAGAACACAGGAACAACTTATCCTCACCCACAGGGGTACCACACAAGCTTCAGGTGGGCAGCAAAGTCTGGTTGTATCTACAAAAAGAATGCATTACAAGAGCCCATTAGAAGCTCTGACCACGCCAACATGGTCCTTACACCATTACCAAGGTTGTGGGAAATAAAGATTTGAAGCACAACATTTCTTCATTCCTTCGCTTGCACCAAGATTTCAATGTGGACCATCGTTGACCATGTTTCCCACCGTTACTGGACACATCAGAGATTGCAGAACAAGTTCAGCAGATGGAGGAACTCAACACAATGGGGACCATTGCTTCCTAAGGGGGGAGGAATGATCCAGATGGATGTTGGTGGCCACCCACCTATCCCACTAGGACCCCCACAACTGTCTCTTTCAGTTTTTCAGTTTCCTTAATTGCAACACAATTTACTAATTTTAGCAGTTTTTCGGGTCCTGAACTTTTGGAGCCGTTTTGAGGGCCTAAATGACATTTTTTGGGAAAACTGGGAGCAGCAGGGGTTCATCAACCGATGTTTATTTTCCCAAAGTTTTAGTTCTCAGATAGGTCTTTCTAACGAGCTATTTTACGCATCAAATGAAGATCGGGTGCCAAAGTTACGACCCCGGGAAGTTGATGTACCAACTTACCCAAAACGAGGCCCACAATTTGTCGTTTCATCTTCTAGGGTTAGGTTTTGGGATGTTAAGTGTTTTCCATTATTTCTTAGCAACAAATAGGCCTTCAAGCCTTATTGTAACATATTTCAGAGGCATGTAGCTAGCACATCTCTTCTCAGAGATAAGCTACCATTGCCCTAGCTGGTTTATTTCCATTTTTGCTTGTAAGCATACTTCACTATTTTACATTAATGAAATGAAGTATTATTTATGCTGCATCTCTATGTATATGGTTATCTCTGTATTTTGTTGTGTTCCTTTTTAAATCGGGATCAGTGGTATCAGAGCGGTCTGCTTTTTCTCTGTTTTTCTTTGCATGTCCCCAACAAGGTTAGGATATAAGGAGTTAAGGCTTGAACTAGTCGAACCTTTGCAAGACCAGCCTCACAAATCCCGACGGCCTCCCATGGCGACTGAAAATAAAGACGAGGGGGCAAGAGATTCTATCAAAATCTTGCTCGAAGAAGCCCTCAAGTGACAAAGGAATGCGATGATGGACAAATTTGCCTAGATCCTTCAGCGGCTACCCAGAGGCAATGCATCGGCTTCCAGTAGCTACTCAGGAAATGTCATGCCCTTTAAGGTACAAGTTAATTTTTAAATCCCCATATTTGAGGGTCAGATAGACGCAGATGCCGTAGATAAATGGTTAAATCTGCTAGAGGGTTACTTTTCTGTTCATGAATTTTCGAGTTGGGAAAAGATTATTTTCGTTCTTCTCAAAGTAGCCCCCCATGTCAAACACTGGTGGGAAACATACTTCGGGCAGAAGGATGAAAGCACAGGCTCACTATTTTCAGCCGCACCCAATTGGAATTCATTCCAGGATGCCATCAAGGAGTAGTACTACCTTGTCAAAAGCTATGAGGAAAAATACATAAAGTGGACCACATTGCGGTAGGGAAGGGACCAAGATGTTCTGAAGTTCCCAAACATTTTTCATACCCTTCACACACAGTTGGGTATCAACGATTCTGAGTTTCATTTGGTACTCAAATACCGCAGCTACCTACATAGGTACATCTAGGAAGAGATGGAGTTCCTGAACATATCCTTCCTGAGCACAGCATACCGATACACTATCAAAATTGAGCATAAGTTCAAATAGAAGAAGCGAGACTTTGGATCTGCAAATCTGAAGACCAAAGTACAAATCCAAGGCGGGGTGACCCAAGACAACATGTTGAAGCCATAAGAAAAGAACAACACCATGAAGTTGAAGAAGAACACAGGAAAGTGGTGTGAGTTCCACAAGCATCCCACTCATAACACAAGTAAGTGTCGGACCAAGCAGTCGCTAGTGGCCAAGTTGAAGGCTTCTGAATCATATGCATGTTCTGACCCTGAGTCAGAACTCGACAAGGGGAATGGCAAAGGGAAATAGATCATTGATGCAGAGCCTAGTGTCACTGTTGTCATCACTAAGATCCAGAAGAATGAGCTCGAAAATCCAGAGGAGGGGGAATGTCTTTTCCACTCATAGATGTGGGTGAAGGGTTCGTTGCTGCAATTCATTGTTGACAGTGGAAGCCAAAGGAACCTCATTTCAACAGAGATCATGAAGCGGTTGGGCCTACTGACTACACAATACCCACAGCTATACTTTCACCAAGGACAATATCTTCGAGTTCGCTAGTAGTGCTACCTTCCTTACAGCATCAAGCCCTTCATAGACAAGGTATTTTTTGATGTTACACCTCTGGATGTTTGTGATGTATTATTAGGCCAACCATACTTGTGGAGGCGACATGTTGTGTATGAGTCAAGGCCTCCCATTGTCATTATTTCTTTGAATAATTCATTATACAGGATACTGGATGTAGCCCACCTACTACCACCTCTTTGATCACTACCAAGAAAGGTAGAAAGCTCATCTCCCAGACTAGGAATTTCACTTTTTGTCTGGTTCACTCCCAAAGTAAGGGGAAGATGTTCACCACATCCATGACCCCCACGAAGGGTTCATCCATGCAGTAGCAGTAGTAGAGGGATGTAGTCATGAAAGAACACAGGAACAACTTCTCCTCACCCATAGGGGTACCACACAAGCTTTAGGTGGGCAACAAAGTCTAGTTGCATTTGCAGAAAGAATACCTTATAAGAGTCCATCAGAAGCTCTGACCACATCGACATGGTCCTTACACCATTACCAAGGTTGTGGGAAATAATTCTTTGAAGAACAAGATTCCATCATTCCTTCGCTTGCACCAAGTGTTCAATGTGGACCGCCATCGACCATGTTTCCCACCGTTACTGGACACATCAAAGATTGTAAAACAGGTTCAACAGATGGAGGAACTCAACACAATGGGGACAACTGCTTCCTAGGGGTGGAGGAATGATCCAGGTGGATGTTGGTGGCCACCCACCTATCCCACTTGGACCCCCACAACTGTCTCTTTCAATTTTTTAGTTTCTTTAATTGTAGCACAATTTACTATTTTTAGCAGTTTTTTCGGGTCCTGAACTTCTGGAGCCATTTTAAGGCCCTAAATGACGTTTTTTGGGAAATTTGGGAGCAACATGGACTCATGGAGTAGTGTTCCTCTTGCCAAAGTTCTAGTGCTCGGACAAATCTTTCTAACGAGCTATTGTATGCGTCAAACGAAGATCGGGTGCCAAAGTTACGACCCTAGGAAGTTGTTGTAATAACTTACACAAAATAGGGCCCACAATTTGGCATTTCATCTTCTAGGGTTAGGTTTTCGGATGTTAAGTGTTTTCCATTGTTTCTCAACAATAAATAGGCCTTCAAGCCTCATTGTAACACAGTTGAGAGGCATGTAACGGCCACATCTCTTCTCAAATATAAGCTACCATCGTCCTAGCTGGTTTATTTCCATTTCTATTTGTAAGCATATTTCAGTATTTTAGATTAATGAAATGAAGTATTATTTCCACTGCATCTCTTTGTATATGGTTATCTCTGTATTTTTTTGCATTCCTGTTTAAATCTGGATCATCACACCACTCAGGGTTCGCACCTTGATACCTTTGCACACCCTCCATGCTCCATTCCATAACCAAAGTAATAAAATGTGCTAGGGGATTCACATAGTGGTTCGTTCACTCCGTGGTTATTTCAGAATTGTGTAGATTCAAAGAGACTTTATTCCACATTGGTTGTTGTTAGCCAATTATAATTTGTGAGTCGTTTGATGCTTTGGTTGATTGAGAAACAAACTAGGTTTTTCTGAGAGGGGAGAAAAATTAGAACACCTTTCCAGAAGATGTAGACACCTCATCAGATTATGCATGAAAGAACTAATGAAGTTTTGGTTATTTCTTGACATCATTCTCTTTAGTACGAGAGACAAAGTTCATGTTAGTAAGTTTCAAGAGTGAATCACATTGAGACATACAAATTGAACGCAATTGGTAATTTATCTAGGAAGGAATTTATAAAGGAATCTGGGGAGAATGTTTATTAAACAAAAAAAACACCTGATAAGATTAGGTATGAGAGCACAATTCAAGCTTTCACCATCTCATGGAATCATGCCTTCCTAAGCATGGGAAGAAGAATAATTTTAATCTTATGTTCCCAAAGTGACACATTGAAGAACATTGGTAATTTCTTGAGGAGGATGTAAAGGTACATGGGAAAAAAATTTGACGACAATACAGACACCTTATAGGATGAGGTATGAAGGAACAATTCAAATTTTAATCTTATTTTCTCATGACATCATGTAGAATTCCTGAATAAACTCTGATAGATCTAGAATTCTAGTTAAATTAAACACAAGTAATTTGATAATATTTAAGAGAGGAGAGAAATAATTTGCTCCATAAAATCAATGTATTAAATTAATTAACAATAGTAATACATAAGCAACCAAACCTTTAATCCCAAAGGGAGGTGGTTATATAGAAATTGCCTAATCTAGAAAACTAGGAAAAAAATAGTAAAAAACTAGAAAAGGCTAAGAAAAGCTAAAGGGAGGCCTAAAATAGAAAAAATGACTCAAGACAACCTATGCCAACTATCAGCCACGGGGAAAGCATGAAGAGGGGTGAATTTCCCAAGGAAGGCAACTTTAAAACATGTTAAAATGGCCTGGGAGACCACATCCCTTGATTTAAGGGGGAATCTTCATGTGGGGTGCCAATCCTCAAATAACTCAAGTGGATGAGGTGTGGTTAGGTGTGAACATGCACTTAGATGTCTAAATGGTTTAGGAAAGTGGTTGGACAAATATTTCCATAATATTAAGCCTTTAAAGGCAAAAAACAAGGGAAAGTTGGTCCACTGAGCTAGTTTACTTAAAACCAAGTGTGAACATGATTTTTAGTGCATGTGGCTAAGTCAAGGATACTTAGGCTAAAAAATAAATGTAGATGTTAGGATTATATTCCAACACCCCCCCTCATCCTAACTCACTTATCTAAATTGAGTCCCAACCAAGATGCCATGTTAGGTACTCAAGAACATTAAATAAAACATCCACATAAAATGAAGAAAGAGGGAAAACCTTGTCAGAATCCACCCCCCCAAACCTCCCCCGCCCCAAAAAAAAAGAGGAAGAAAGAGCTAAGTGGCCAGAAGGGCCTACTCAATTGTCTCCACCAATCCAAGCATAGCTCTCTGTTCTAAAAATTTATTTTTCGTGAAAGACTTGGTGAAGATGTCTACAACCTGCTGCTCAGTGGGGTAGTACTACAGTGATATGACTCGGTCATAGATGAGCTCACAGATGTAATGCATGTGAATCTCAATGTGCTTGTTCCTCTGCCTCTAAACTAGATCAATAGATATCTTATTGGACCCTTGATTGTCATAAAATATGACAATTAGAAGTGGATATTGAATACCAAACTCGAAGAGAAGCCCCTACAACCAAATAGCTTGTGTAACTGCATTCACTACACCTCTATACTCTGCCTCGGCTGTAGATAAAGAAATCGTTGATTGCTTCTTGCTATACTAGCAAAAAGGCCCCGAACAAAAGCTGAAAACATAACCAGAGGTGGACTTGCAGTTTGTACCATCGCCAACCCAATCAGAATATGTGTACCCAATTAGTGAATGTGGGAAATCTACAGCATAAAAGATACCAAAACTGGAAGTACCTTTCACATATTTAAGGATTCTCTTTACAGCTCTCTAGTGAAGCTCATGGGGCTTCTGAATATATCTGGAACAAACTCCTACTATAAAATATATATTAGGTCGGGTGTGAGTAAGATACAACAAACTCCCAACCAACTGTCGATACAATGTACTCTCCACCAAAGGTGTAGTACCCGCATCCTCAAATCTGATCCCCAAAAGAAAGGGAGATGATGTTAGCTTGCATTATGTCATCTGAAAGTAGACAAGTAGATCTGATGCATACTTATATTGTGCCATCTTGATCCTTGAAGTAGACTGAGAAACTTCAAGACCAAGAAAGTAGTGAAATAGTCCCAAATCTGTCATGGAAAATCGATCATGCAATGTTGCTTTTGCCGAATCAATAGTTGAGGTAAGGTTCCTTGTCATCAGTAAATCATCTGCAAAAAGTACTATCAGCAAAAGAGAATCATCATGTTGCAGCAAATAAACATTTAGATCAGATTTGCATCAAATGAATCCAATGGAAAGCAGGAAAGAATCCATCTTTGCATACTAGGGTCTGGGAGCCTGTTTTAGGCTATACAAAGATTTATTTACTCTGCAAATGAGGGAATAGTTCTGAATGTATCCATGTGACTACTCCATTTATATCTCCTCCTTGAGATCTCCATGAAGAAATGCACTCTTCACGTCCATGTGATGAACTTCCCATCTGCGAGAAGCAGTAATGGCTAAAACTAGTCGAATGGAGTCCATTTTTGCAACAAGTGCAAATGTCTTTGTGTAGTCTATGTCATGTACTTGTTAGTATCCTTTTCCAACAAGTTGAGCTTTATACTTGCTTATCTCACCATTTGCAGCAATCTTTTTTCGATAGATCCATCGGCATTGAACAAGCTTTCTTCCTTTCGGAAGTGGAACCAAGTCCCATGTGTTGTTTTCCATGAGAGCAGAGTATTCTTCATCCAAGGCAGCCTCCCAAACTGAGTTTCCAATAGCCTCAGAGTGTGACTATGGATTTGAACCAAGTTTCATATAGAAATGTATGGGAAGAAATGGTTTGGTGGAAGCCAGGGCTTGAGGAGCCCCAAAAAACTGTGATCTAGTCCTTCTCGCATCTGCAGGATCACTGACTAGTTCACCCGCATCTTGTAGGGTTTTCTCTTCCCAAGTTGGTAGTTGAGTTGGAGCAGCCATGACCTGCTTATCATCCTCTGAATCTAACCCAAGAGGCTTCTCTGATGGCTACTCAGAAGTGCTCGAAGAAGTATCACAATCCTCCTCATCAGTGGCAGGGTCTGCTGAAAAATCATGCAGTGATTCTTCTTCAAACTTCATAGTTCGAGCTACAAGGAACTTTTCAGTGTGAGAGTCCAGCAATCTATATCCTTTGAAACTGTTAGGATATCCAAAAAGGATACATTCAATACTTTGAGGCTTCAAATCCTTCCTCTTATCTATCGGAATGTGAGCCCATGCTCGTGAACCAAAATTGCGAAAGTGTGACACTTTCTGTTTCTTAGTGGTCCAACATTCAAATGGAGTGGTGCCTTTGGGTGCTTTGTGAGGAATACGGTTCTGAATTTATGCTGCACAATTAATAGCTTTAGCCCATATATTAGGAGCTAATGATTTGTACTGTAGCATACAATTGGCCATATCTTTCAACAACCGATTTTTCCTCTCTGTGACACCATTCCACTGTGGTGTATATGGCATTGTGTGTTGTAGTTGTATACCTGCATCAATACAAAGTTGCTCCACATCTTTGTTCACATACTCCCCCCCATTATCAATACGAAGTATCTTAATCTTACACCCAAACTCATTCTCAGCAAGTGCTTTAAATTCTATAAGGCATTCAAATACTTCCGATTTTAATTTCAGAAAAAATACCCAAGTAAAGCGAGAGAAATCATGTATGAAGGTGAGTACATATCGAGCCTTACTGATTCAAGGCTATGGGAATGGGTCCGTGATGTCACTATGAATCAGCCCAAGAGGTGAAGAATCTCTTTGTGCCTTCCTTTTGTCAAACTTTTTCTCTAAATGCTTGTGAATTTAATAGTGGGCAATCCTTCTCCCATGTTTTCCTTATTGAGTTGATGCAAGTACTTACAGTTTAGATGGCCAAAATTTCATGCCATAACCTATTGATATCATTAGATTGTGATAGAAATACAGTGCTAGTAGATTTAGGAACAAGGTGGGAGAAGAAATACAAACGATAACTATGATCTGCAATTCCATGTGCAAGCTGTGAGCCCATGGAAATGTCAGTAATCACTACGGAGTCCGGAGTGAACTCCACCTTCCTTCCAGAGCTGAAATGAGTGATCTGATATATCGAGAGAAGATTTGTGGACAAAGAGGGGACATGAAGCAAATTTGTGAAGAAGCCCCCTTTGAGGTCTACAATTCCTTCTCCACACAACTTTGCGGATGTGGCATCTCGCAAGTAAATTGGGGATTTGGTGCTTTCTTCCATGGAGGAAAATTCATCTTTTGATGCAGCCATATGGTTTGATGCACCTGAATCAAGGATCCAAGCTGATGGAGTGGATGTGACAAGCGTTAAACCATGACCATCTCATGCTCTCCCTCTCCCATCTCCCATTTTGTTATCATCCTTCTTCTTTGCATTCTCGGGCACAGTGAGATTGTGTTGTTGCAATTGCTTAGCCATCTCATCGATTGTTTTCCTCATGCAATTTTCTTCAGGACGAAAACCTTTGGAATAGTAGTTGAAAGTTTTCTTTCCTTATTCTTCTTACCCTTAGGCAAAGAAGAGCTCTCTGAAGATTGTATGGGTCTCTCCTTCTTCGATTCATTAAATTTACCCTTCCCTTTTTGCTTGTCTCTTCCACTGTTCTTTGTAGCATCAGTGGCCGCAAGTGCTTGGTTCTTTGAATGCTTGATGGCACTGATTTGTACTAACATAGCTTTCTCTTGATTCAATGCTGCAATGAAGTCATTCAATGGAGGCATTTTCCATTTTTCTTGAGTTAATTTAGATGCTTGAAAAAATGATACAAATACGGAATATTCAAGGCCTAATTTCGAGATAATCGAAAGGGGATGTTGATCTTCCTCTCTCTTGACTCCACATGCATCAAGTTCAATGAAGAGGGATTTAAACTTGGTGAAGTATTCTTGTAGGTTGCTGAAAGGAGTTGGACTGAGGGATATGAGTTCATTCTCTAGTTGATGCACTCTCATTTCATCCTGCTTGCCAAATAGTCCTTCCAATGTGGTCCAGACCGCATCAAGAGTAGTGGCTCTGCTAACATGAAAGAGGAGTTATCTGGAAATTGATAGGCATATAAGCCCAATTGATTCATCTAATTTATTTAATTCTTGATCTTCACCGCTGCAAAAGTCATTTCAGAGTATGTTCCCATTGTTACCTTGTAAAGCCCTTTGCTTAGGAGGAGCAGAGTGTTCTCTGTCTTCCATTCGAAGTAATTGAGAGGATTTAGAATGATTTTTGTGGGCTGAGAGAGATGATCCATTGCTACTTTTTGCACCTCTTGATGATCTATACTTGCAAATAAAACTGTGTACAATCCACTAGATTCGAACTAGCTCTGATACCATGTAGAATTCCTACAGAAACTCTGATAGATCTAGAATTCTAGTTAAATTAAACACAAGTAATTTGTTAATATTCAAGATAGGAGAGAAATAATTTTCTCCATAAAATCAATGTATTAAATTAATGAGCAATACTAATACATGAGCAACCAAACCTCTAATCCCAAAGGGAGCTGGTTATATAGAAATTTCTGAATATAGAAAACTAGGGAAAAAACTAGAAAAGGCTAAGAAAAGCTAAAGGGAGGCATAAAATAGCAACAATGTCTCAAGACAACCTATGCCAACTATCAACCACAAGGAAAGCATGAGGAAGGGCACATTTCCCAAGGAAGGCAACTTTAAAACATGCTAAAATGGTCAGGGGGACCAAATCCCTTGACTTAAGGGGGAATCTTTATGTGGGGTGCCAATCCTCAAATAACTCAAGTGGATGAGGTGTGGTTAGGTGCGAACATACATTTAGATGTCTAAAAGGTTTAGGAAAGTGGTTGGACCAATATTTCCATAATATTAAGCCTTTAAAGGAAAAAAACAAGGGAAAGTTGGTCCATCGAGCTAGTTTACCAAAAACAAAGTGTGAACATGATTTTTAGTGCATGTCGCTAAGTCAAGGATACTTAAGCTAAAAAATAAATATAGATGTTAGGATTATATTCCAACACATCGTTCCTACCCCATTTTTCACGCTTCTTGAGATCCATGGCATACATTTTAATAGTTTATGTTATTAATCACAAATTTATCTTTATGCAACTGTGATAACTCATGATTGGGAAAGTTCGTGAAGATAGGAGCTCTATTTTGGTGAGTGGATAAAGGGAATGTGGGAGAAATGTTATTTGGGGAATGAGTGTATGGAGCAAGAGACACAAACTCCCCCGCACAACCTTAGCATGCACAACAAAATAGAGCTCCCTCCTTCACATATTTTCCCAATCTTGAGTTATCACAGTCTCATATCGAATTGAATCCATTGTGTTTTTAATGAACAAATTCCTAAATATGGAGACAGAGTTAAACTATGCTTCCATTGTTGTACTTCCTCCCCCAAGCTGCCTCGTCATGCTAAGCAATGTGGGAGCTACCATGACATGAATAGCCACCGCTCCTCCAAAACCCACTACTGGATTATTTGCATGTCATCACCTCCATTATTTATTCTAACTAAAAATTTTGTTCTTTCCTTGGACAAGGCATCACAGAGTTCTATGTGGGTTATAAAGCTAAAGTTGTCTCTCCTATAGAACCAAAAATTTGAAATGCATAGGGAAGATCTATCTATTCAAAGGATTTCCATGTCTAAATTTAGCATTCTATGATTCTCTACTTATAGTAATAAATTCAGTTAAAAAAACATATTAGAAAAGCTCATTATTGTCTCCACGCTACCAACTACCACCAAACCTAGACCTCCTCCACATGAATTTCCTCTTGTAGAAATTATATGTAGATTCAAAATTTCTTGTGTAATTTACTAAAACATAAGACTCAAATATACTCTACTCATCTGCATAAATCAATTCACAATCGATAACACAAATCATAGACATGCATCAAGATTCAACACACATACACAAATATTTATCTAGGGGAAAGCAACTACTCAAAACCCCTTCTTATCTGTATTACATTAATCAAAGAATAGAGATGAATACATATCCTTTCTCAATCCTGAGCACAACATGAACTTGTATATTCTATCCCATTGTCCCACAGAAGGTGGTGCCCTGGGTGTAGGCGATATAGATAGCCTTGCAAATCTGTTCGAAATTTCTTCAGGCCAAATTTTGCTTTCTCCTTCAATTGTCGTATCAGTCATTTAATGTTAAACTGATAGCTTCATGGGTTTTTTTTTTCCAATCACCCCAACCCTTGTTAATTGATAAACAAAGCCTCTATTCCTTTTGAATGAGTGACCGGAGAATCCACAGTATGAGAGTTGTTTTTATGCCAATGTTTCGAATCCCAAATGGGATCCATCATGAGGACTTGAGAATGAGGATAAAAGATGAGCTGCAGTGGTGAATAAATACTAATGAGTAAAAATTCCTCCGCATTAGCATACTGTCGGCTGAGAAAATTATTTATTAATTTATTAATTTTATTTCAATGGTTTTATTAATTTTATTAATTTAATTAATTTTTATTTATTATTCTTATTAATTTTACTTCTATTCTTATTATTTACTTTATTAAAATAAATAAATTGTTAAATTAATAATTTATTTTTTTATTTAAAATAAATAAAATTGTAAAATTCATTCAATTTATTTAATTGATAAATTACTCAATATTAAAATTATTTATTTATTATTTTAATTTTAACAATTTTGAAATTTTCTATTTAAAATGAATAAAATTTAAATGATTTTTATTAATATAGCTACTAATTAATTTTTAGTTTTTAATTTTTTTTATTAAAAAACTATTAAATTATTTGATGGTTTTTAATATTTTTGATATTAATTTTATTAATTTTACATTATTAATTTTCTTATTTTATTAATTAATAAGGATAAATTAATTTAATTGATTTTAATTTTTTTTAATTTTATTTTTAATTATTTAACATTATTAATTTAATCTTATTATTTAATTTATTTTTATTAATTTATTTTATATATTATTTTTTAATTTACTTATATTAATTTAAATTCTTATAAAATCATAATCCCTAATAATTAATAGTTTTAATTTTTATTTTGATTTTTAATTTTTAATTGTGATTAATTATAATTAATTAATAGGATAATAAAAATATTAATTAATATATAGAAATTCATATTAATTAATTATGATTAATTATAATTAATTAATATGATAGTTAATATATTAATTAATATTTTTGTTTTAATTATTATATATTAGTTAATATTATTAAAATAGGGCTATTAGAATATTTTACCTGCTTACCTGCTGTATTTGGGATGAGTTTGCGATCTTGATTCCCTGATCAAGGGAAGCCAGCTCCCGCTAATCTCCATACCATTGTCTCTATTCAAATTATGAGGATGCTTGATAATTTCAAGTGCTTCTCTGATTTTTCGTCTCTGCTGCTGCTCCTCCCTTGCGATAATTGATGCGGTTTCCAGGCATATATGGTGCTTAGTCTTTGCGGAGTGCTCTGCCAAGGCTGAAGTATGAGTTCTTTCATTCTTAATATCAGCGCCATGTTCCTTGAGCCTTGTCTTGAGGGGGCGACCTGTTTCACCAATGTAGCTTTTTCCACATGAACAATCTATTTTATAGACTCCTTTGAGCTGATGCTTGTCAATATCATCTTTTACAGACTTCAAACCTTGTCTAATCATTCCAGGGGCTGAGAAATGTGTGATGATGTTTTTCTTCCTTAGGATTTTTGCGATTTTGTCTGTAACTCCATGGATATAAGGTAGGAAAACTTTACCACCTTGAGGCTGGTCTTGAGCCTTAGGTTCATGAGATGACAAATTCCTTTCGGCTTTCTCTATGGCTCTTTTAATCTCTTGTTCTTTGTAGCCTATGCTCTTAAATGTTGAAACCAAATGCTTCTTTTCTTCGTTCAGATGCTCTAAGTCAGAGATTCGAAGGGCTCTGATGGCAAGGGTGTTTAGAACCCCAAGTTTCTGGGCTGGGTGATGGTGGGATTCGGCATGGAGGTAACTTTCTGTGTGGGTTGACTTTCTGAAAACTTTATGCCCTAAAGAACCATCCTCCTTTCTGATGATTAGAACGTCTAAGAATGGGATGCTCATGTTTTCCTCCAATTCCATCGTAAATTTTATTTCTGGAGAGATAGAATTTAGGTGAATGAAAAACTTTTCAAGCTTTGGTTTGCCATGAGTCCATTTTATATTTGTATCGTCGACAAATCGCTTCCACCAGGCTGGTTTTAAAGGATATGATTCAAGGGCCTTCTTTTCAAAGTATTCCATGTATAGGTTGGCCACGATCGGCGAGAGGGGAGAACCCATTGCCCCACCAGATGTATGCTCATAAAATATTCCTTGGAAAGTGAACATAGTTGACCTTAAGCAGATCTTTTATCCTCATTCTCAAGTATTTGGGATTCGAAACGTTGGCATAAAAACAACTCTCATACTGTGGATTCTCCGGTCACTCATTCAAAAGATGAAAACCACAGATCTCTTAAATCCAAAATTTTGTCTCTACACGGAGGGGATGCTTGGAGTGAAATCCTTTTACTCGAAAGATTTAGAGTGAGGATAGCAAGAAGAGCTGCCGATCTTCATTTTCTTAAAAATTGTCGGGATAATAATGTAATTCCTCCATTTGCTCAAATCAAGCACAGATTACAGAACAAATATAATAAGAAAGCGTTTACTCAATGTAGAGTCTCTAACTTACACCTCATCATCCACTATTACCTTCTGTTTTTCATCACTTATCTCTCTCTTTCGCCTCATTTTCCATGTAAAACCACCCAGATCATTACATTAGATGTCATTAAGCATGATCAAGTGAGCTTTGCTAATGTGTGACTGTTTTGTTTAGATTTTGACATATTTACAGGCATTCCGCAGCTCTCTTCCGATTCCGCAGCCATCTGATGATTCCGCAGCTCTCTTCCGATTTCGCAGCCATCTGATGATTCTGCAGCCATCTGGAGATTCCACAGCCTTTTTGTTGTTCTCAAGGTTCCACGTGCCATTTTGCCAAATGAGCCACATGGGCACTTAGGTATCAAGGTGCTAGAGGTTCTTGTGCCATTTGTTCAACCATCCACGTCATCTGTACCTTTGGTCAAACAGGGGCAAGATCCGGTCAACGAAGGCAGCTTAACGGTGATGCGTAAGCTGTTGGGTCACGTCAGCTCAAACGGTGACTTGCCCGTGTTACGCAGGATGT